>DWJN01003146.1:0-14059 GCA_018248895.1 Carystus phorcus | reverse complement strand
ATTCAAATTAACAAATTATAATCATTACGCACTTAAAACTACAATTATTTATTAAGTTAAATAATATTAGTTATAGCCTAAGGTCTATGACGTTATTGCTGGTGATAAATAACACATACTAATGTGCACACAAATGAAAAACAAAGCCGTGGCCACCGTGGCTAGCAAATTACGAACCACTTCGCTAGCATTGCTTGTTATTACGTAATTTATTATCGTTAGTAAATCGTATTTGCCTAAATTGAAGCTAAGTAATAAATTTCCTCGTAGAATTCAATTAATCACGGGTAGTTTAATATTACTGGATTAAAGAAGGTATTTGAATTGAAGATACGACGATAAATTGAGTACAAGTCAAGCTTGACCAGACGGAGAGATAAACTGGTGAACACTAACCGGTATTATTGAGTTAAGAATTTCATTGCATTTGGAATCATAGTTCTAAAATATTTAGATTGAATAATATTAGAATAATAAAAATCAGAAATGTAATTAAGTAATCGGTAAATGATAATGAAGCGTGAACGTTGTTGTCACGTTACCCACGAATATATTGACAGCAAAAGCGCAACACGTTGTGGGATATTTTTTGGTTAAATGAGCATTTTCAATCTTTGAACTTAACAGAATGTGTTTTATTGTATAATTCTTCTATTCTTGTGTATGTCGCTGAACTACTCTTAAACTATAAGAATCCTGGTGAATTTGTTTTTATGTGTACTTAGGTGGATACCACATTGGTTTATCCCAATTTGGTATTTAACAGTTTTAAAAATAAAGTATTTGTTATAGACATCTCTGCACATTATGAATTATAAAAACGTCCTGCAGTTCAATTAAACAACTTAAAAATAATTATTAAGTTTATTGCAAAAAAATAATTAAAAATACACTTTCTTACACGTCAGACACGTGACATAAAACGGCTTGCGTCGGATCTAATGTGACGTCACGTACATGTAAACACAGTCCGTCGACTATTACTTTATTTCTATTTAACTTTCATGTGGCATGCCAAATGTCACCGAAGACAATAAGACGCCTTACTGCTCATAGGACCGTTTTGGCGGGTTATTGAAATAATGTATGTATTTGTAAGTTGAATTTTTAAGGCAATTACAATATACTAGAACTAAATTTAATTACTTTTTGTAGTTTCTACGGCCTCTACTTAATAATGTTAAACAGGCTTTAACAACTTGTCAAATACCGAACTGGATTCGATATTTTTTGCAGAGAATCCATATGCCAATATATAAATTTCGCGAGCAGCCAGCAATTCCTTGTGTTTATTTAATGATATACGTTACAGCATAAACGAAGCGCACTTATAAAGATACCTTAAAGTATTTCATTTTATTTTACACCCACGTTTCGGCGTCCATTTTCCAATTTCGATCTACCCTTTTGACAATTTATCGGGACATCACATTTTCATATAGGCGAGTGGCACGAACTCTGTGCGGTGCGTGCCTCATACATATTCAAATAACAGGAGCCGTGTAGGTACAAAGCAGAAACACGATGCGTATCCGACGTGTTGGAATTACAAAAAGGCACAGGAATGTGGCAACTGATAAACAACAGCTGATACTTATCAGCCCTAAGGCTGACATGAAATATTTATTGTATATTCAAAGTTCTGAGCGCGCGATGAAAGACTTAATCCTTATGGAATAACGGGTGAATACAGTATACCTCAAATGAAGTAACTTAAATTTATTTGGAAAATTAATTATGACGGTACTTATAACTAATAAAAAAAAATATGGTTTTTAATCATGTGATATATTAAGTAGAAAGGTTCATCAGAGAGTATAAAAATTTATATATTTTTAAAATTTAATAAAATGGTTGAAAAAGAACAATTATTATTTACTGTCCGCTTTAAACAAATAATAATATAAATTTTTGGTACCTACTTCATAAGAAAACCTATACGAAAATCTTAAATTAAAAATAAAATTGAATGAGTGAAATTTAAACTTCTACAGGTATTTTTATACATAATATATCGTATAGAATACACATTTGGCGTGGGAAATGAGTGAGTGTAATTAAGTTAAGTTAAACTTCTTTCACATTGTGACAAATGAGAATTAAATAAAAAAATAACAAATCACTTCAGCAGTGTATATATTGGTAGATATATAATCCAATATTTAAAAAGCGTTTCCGTTGCATTCTCTGCTTTGGGCAATCCAAAGCCTTTAGACGCGCCTATAGAAGTATTACTTAAACAAAGTCCCTTGGCTTCGACTCATTAATGGCACAACTATAGGGCACCGTTCTATCTTCAATCCTTGAGAAGGCCTAGAGCCTACTTCACCCCGCTGTTTTGGCGCGTATTAGTGGAGATCAAAGCCCCTTAAAACCCAAAACCAACAGGTAATTACTAACATACCTCTATAAATATAGCATCATATAGTATTATTTCATGTTGTAGATTCAACTGTGTTTAATATTTGTAAATATTCTACGCCGGTTTAATGTGGTAACGTGATAAACCGCAATATTTCCACACGTACAATCATATTTAAAAATTCAAAACCATTCTGATTGGAGTATCCAACTGAAAAAACCTTTTCTCAAAGTTACTAAATACGCGGTTTTCAACTTTTAACGCTCACGTTCAAAGTTATTATTAAATTTTGAAACTATTTAAAAAAAGTAGGGATGCTTCGGGGATCAAATTTAAACGCTTGTAAGAAGATTATATAATAGGGACGAAAATAAATTAGTATTCCTCCGCGTAAATTCTTTCCAAACTCCTTAACTAAATCTGTTTGGAAACGCAGAGGTGAAACGCTGTAGTCAAATGATCAACGTAATCCTCTTTCTGCATGCTCCACTAGACCATCACTAATTTAGTGCTGATTGATTGCGACATAATCCCTTCTAAATATAACTGAGCATGCTATGTACATTAGATACCATTGTATGTACCTACATTGTTTGTATAATATTCATATGTACTGTACGAATATATTGTATTTAAAATGATACAAGAATTACTCCAAAAAAATATTGTTTTTCCCGTTTTGTATTACCTTGACTTGGCCACTAAAATCTCATCGGAAGCTTCCTAGTGCACAGGACGATACTTCTATACTTTATAGTCAATGTGTGCCCAATAAAAATGCGTAATAAGAATTGCGCTTCAGATATGCATTAAGACAGATAATCAAATATCTATTCGAGGACGGTAATTAATAAGTCATCCACCTCACAATCCTGATCTGGTGCCTAGTGAATTTATTCTCCAAAATAAAAGCTTAATTCCGAGGAATTTCCTTCATGTAGCCTGTAAATAATATGTTAGGCTTGAAAAAACACGTGAAGGAGGCTCACTCAGTTTATAATACTGTATCGAAGATTCTTAAAGAATAAATAAATTTCTAAATGAACCCATTTCCCACTTTCTAAAATCTGTCAATGAAATCCACCATTAGCGAATCAAAGTTATTCAATTAAAGATAACGTAAGCGGAAATCCTACATACTTAAGAGATCTTCATTACGTTCTCAAAGCTGTTAAAATCAGCCAATTAACTCAATATCTAAATTAGTACAGTACACATGACATTTTTTTTGCCTTCAAACCATTAATGGCCCACTAGTGAGCACGGGTCGTCACTGAGGAGGTCTAGAGCATACTCCACCACGCTGCTCCAATGCGGATTGGTGGAGACACATGACATTAAAGACTACATTAATATTAGACATTATTACAGGCTAGTACGCCAGGCGAACTTGGAATATTAGTTCCGATTTTGTAACATTTCTCATCAATGCTCACCTTCTATTGGTCGTAGCGTTATAGCCTACAACGGTGACTGTACATACTACGCAACACAAAAAGATTTTTTCAATTCGAACCAGCAGTTCTTGATATTAGTGCGTTCAAACAATCAAACAAACTCTTCAGCTTTATTTTATTGGTATAGAAGGATAGATGACCCATGTTATAAGGTTATGAGTGATGGTGATGAGGCAGGCATAAATTTTAAATCTTTTGCATTAATTACGAAGATAAAATGAAAAACGTTATAAAGAACATTTTTGAATGGTTTTGATAGCAAACTTGAAACTTGGATGAGAAGAGGCATGAAGTATTAAAGGGCGTGCTAATGAACCACTTTCAATATTAATAGGATCATTGCCTCCGGTATTTTATTCTATGAAAGCGAGCTTCGACCATTGATATCAAAAGCACCTACTTTGGATATAAAACAGGATACCTAGACACTTTTCAACGAGGCTCTTTTGAGTTACCATTTTTAATTACGAGATCGATTTATGCTGTATAATAACTCCATTAAGTTATTAGGGCACGATACAAAATATAATACGATTTTTTGTGAAAGCTTTAATTAAGAGTAAAAATAATTTGAGGGTGTACGAGCAATATCCCTAAGAGATGAGAGAAAGAGATTATTTTAAGCGTTGAATGTTTATTTTAAATCGATAAAAAATTAAAAGCAGGTATATATATCAAAAGTAAAACATTTGAAAGTTTACATATACACGTTTGATCTTTGTTACACTTTTTCTCCTTACAAAATTATTTTTACTTCGTATTTTATGGTTCTTAAAATACGATAATTATGTTAACGTACAAAAGTTTTATATGGAAAGTATGTTATATGTATTCAACAGACCTTTTTGCTTTCTTTTAAATAAAAATTACGTTAGGATATTAAAACGAGCGTCAACGTAGCGAACCAAAACTCAATAAAGCTTAATACTTTCCATAAAGTACATAATGAACAAAGGATCGCGTACCCAACAACACATAAGGGCGGCAGCCACAGGCGGTGCGCTAAGTGCACAACCGTGTATCGGTTGCCAAATCCTCGGGCGACCGCCATGTTCCGCCGGGTGTACAGCCGGGCAGTTCACATTTTAGTTTTTATTTCATCAAATTTATAGCATATCGAACTTTTATTATCCGCTCGTTTTGTTTATTCTTCCGCACAGCGGTAGTGACGTTTTATATGTTATCGTTTCATATTAACACGATTATTTTTAAAAGGTGATAATGGTGACATTTTTAGACGCTTTTATTTAACTTGCACTACAATGTACGTCTGTATGTATCGGTTTTACAAGGTAAATATGTAAGACAAAATTTTATATGATATAAATTGTGTAGTACTCGTAACGTTATATGATGATAGTAAAAGTTAATTTTTTGCTTTTTATGGCATTTAAATAAAAGCTTGATTTTAAAAAGATTTTTAATTTTTAATTTATTTGTTATAATAATTATGTTATCCTATTTATGTTAATAGCAGCGTGGTGTAGTATACTCTAGACCTCCTCAGTGATGAGGAGAGACCCGTGCTCAGTAGTGGACGATTAATGGGTTGAGGCCATTTATGTTAATCTTTAATATTTTTAACATAGCTCGATTCTGTTTTGTTATATTTTACGTACAATGCAATATAAATGATCACATTTTCAATCCCACAGATCTATTTTGAGATTGTATATTTTTATATTACATGTATAGAACTAGTTTATTTTGGTATATTTCATTGAGTTACAACAAATTACAAACAAGATATAATTGCCACTTACAACAGTTATTATTAGTTTCAAATGTTATTAAAGTTTTCAATTGCTTACCGCTCGCTCGTAATTCATTTATCATAATCTAAATTTGGCCGGAATGAACAGATTAGGGTTGTATAAAACTTTGTTAGCAATTTGGGTGATAAAAATCCGTAAAAATTTTAAAAGAAATCTTTTAATACCTAAATTTTAGTCTAGACAACTACTATGGCATATAAAATTTTATGCAAGGTTATTAGGATATTCATTTTATGTGTCGAATGTCTATTACTATTATAATTAGGGTTTTAATAAGAGAATACATCAAAACACTGACGGACTGATAAAACATCATTTCGATTGAACTTAAATACAATGATTGGTAAGTAAGCTCAGTACATATGTACATATGTATGTACATAATTGCACCCATAATTTGTTCACTTACTAAAAAATAATTTTTTATCGTATTTAAAGGTCCTTTTTCAGTAGGTACAAATAATAGGAGGTCTAGAATAAAGACTTCAATCTACCGGCAACCCTCTGGTTGATGAAAAATGACGCTCATGTCATGAGAGGCGACGGAAACCGGCACGCTTGGTAATAGGAGTTCACGTTAGGATTATATAACTGTTATCAATATTATTATTAAGTTATTAATATTACTATTGATATTATCTTTCCATGAGGCCTGGCTACTATTCTCTTGCTTGAGCCAGCCGTAAAACGAATCATCGTGTTCTGGCTTGGGGCTTGAGAACCAATTCTTTTATCCTTTTCCATTTTGTTGACCAACAACGCGTGGGTAATGTCTTTTGTGTTGCTGATGTCCATGGGCGGTGTTGACCACCAACACATGACAGACACATCACTTGGTTAGTCTGCTCGTTTATAAAAATACCCAACCGGTTTATGTTTACGGCTCGTAAGTATAATCTCGTATAAGTCCGTAAAAGCCTACCTGAAAATGCTCTAAAAAGCTCGTATCGACAGGATCCGTTTGACACTATGAAACGAATTAGTAAAGAATTGAATTAGAGGAAAACTGTATTGAAACCTTTCAAAAGAAAGATTCAGTTATTTCCTCTCAGAGGGGATGGAAAACATTTGAACAGCAAAACAAATGGAAAATCAATTTTAGATGACAAGAGCTGTTATCGCTTATCGGCGTTTTCAATTGAATGAACGCATTTTGAAACACGATTTTATTATTATTTATATAAATCATACATTACAAATCGACTGATTAAAACTCTTTTGATTTACCAACATTTATTCTTAATTAAATTCTTTATGAATTTAAATAAAGACTGGACCCCTTATGTACAACATTGTGAGTTAAGTCCGTGACTGTTCGACTGAAACATACCTACATACTGAAATATATGTATATTTATAGTAGCAGACCCGGCCACGCGTTGCTGTGACTAAGGTTTATATACTCAATTTGGCCGACTAATTACCTTACACCGCCATCTGTTAGAATCTGATGGAACTAATCCTTTGTAAGATATTAATCAAATAATTTGCAATAAAATAATATTGCGACCATAAATTTAGATGTATGCTATATCTTTTAAGTTGAATCAAACTGCACACGGTGTGTAAAATTTGATTAAAATCTGTTAAGTAATTTAGCAGTCCATCGCGGACAAACACCGTGACACGTAATTTATATATATTAAGATTTTTATTGTTTACCTTTTACGTAATAAAATTTTCAGAAATTCTTTTCTTTCCTCGTAAAAATCTCAATATAACTAACCTAAACCAAATTATAATCTATATTCCATATACTTTTTAAATGCTCACAATTATATGTATATAAATATAAACTGTTAAACATGCGTGGATTTCTCTCCCACAAGCCACAAAGGAAACATGCAGTTACAATAAATAAAAGTTTAAGTTGGTATAAACCAACATAATATACAAAAACACGAGTTTCGACCTGCAACGGACCATCATCAGTGTAAGCTAACTCTACGAGTGTTAGTCGCAAAGTCTTACTTACAATTATTTTATTCTCGGCTTAACTAAATTTACATAAACTTACGGTTCTATGCACAGCTCTGTATAAGGTAAACATTTAGTAACATTTTGTTTGTTCGCCTACTAATTTGTTGTTTAATATGAGATAACAAACCCGAGCCTTCGTAGAATGAGCGGGTGCCTACGTTTCTACAAATGTGTCGTACCTATGCGAGTCACGCGCTTTCCCTATTACAACACAAATACAGAGTGACAATACGAAAACAAAGTAATCGCTATTGTAATTGCCATATAAATGTTTTTGTGCCCGCACGTACCCAAAACCTAACGAGAAGGGAAAGGAAGAAGAAAATTAGTTTGAACCATATGTTTAGACCCAATAAAGATCAAAATAACATATTCTAGCATTCCTGTCAGTACTTTATTCTGTCAGATATGTAATCGTTTCGGAAGTCACATTTCCACACCTCACTTGTGTATCCATTATTTGACGTCAGAATTTCCCTAATCCACTCCTTATTTGACTGTATTTCTGTGATCCATCATTTCCGTGTCAAGGTGTATAATATATAATATAATAAAGTGAGTATTCGTGTATAGTCTAAAAGTTAGTATTCGAAAAATAAAAGCGTGAATACTCGTAATATGATAGTAATAATAATATATAAATATAATCTTTTTCAATAAACAAAAGAAAAACCGTCTTCAAATAAATATGCCATATCTAATAAATAATTCGATTCGGAAGTCTTACGCGTCAAATAAATGTGCGTTATTAGGGATAACTCGTAAACTCCTCGTCAGATGTCGCTCAAATTTAAATAGCACAAACCCGAGGTAAAGACCGAAAAAAATATGCAGAGCTGACTGCCAACATTCACTAGTTGGAGAGGCACATTAAGAAGAAGACACCAAATTTCGAAGAGAAAGTAACCATTATAATCAGTACACCTAGTAAAAAATTATTAAGCATAAAACATACAGTCGAATTGAAAATCTACTCCTTTTTTGGAAGACGGTTAAAAGAAGAGCTTAGCTTCGGCAAATCTGTTTTCGGTCATTCAATCCTCAACGTTACTTTAAGATTATTTGAAACACCGTGTGGATACACTTGAAATTTCATAAACTGAAATACAACTCAATTATTTGAAGTCATATTTATCTTTACAAATGAAAGCTGTGACGTTACAATTTAGGTATATGTATGTTGTTTACAAAAATTATCCAAAATCCCAATTAAGTCATAAATACTTTTGTGTGCGAATGATTTGTGAAACAATAATATATGATACCAAGCTTGATTTAAATGAACCTGCAAAAATTTCATTGTATCATTTTTTTTTAATCTATGGTCAAATGATACCAAATCTTTTAATCTGTACACAGAATAAAATGGAACATTGGCGGACATAAAGCAAGCTTAATGTGACATTTCTGTTTTCTTGTCACGTTTTTACGCCGTTAAAACGTCCTCCCAACAAATGGCTTGGAATATAAGTACATCGACACTGCAGTCTAATACGAAATAAAAAAAGTAATAAATCCTCCGATGTCCAAATTAAACGAAATTAATTTAGCGTGAAACATATTGAACTCCGACTACAATTCGTCACTGTCTCTTAGTCGCTGTTTATCTGTGTACACTTTCGCATTGTACTCAATATTTTTTTTTATATCTTAGCTGAAACTTTTAACTTTATTACTATAACAGACTTATAAAACATTGAATCTCAAATGTCATTCAATGACATGTATTAAAAATACTTGTTGAACGTTGATATTATGCAAAAAATATATAACTAATTTGTTTTGATGAGCCAGTACATATTGAAGTAAGAAAACAAATGAACGATTTGCTTCTTAGTTGTTCATTTAATACATGTAGTACTACTAATACCAATTACATTAGTATGAAATATTTTTGACTAAAATATGTGTTATTATTAGATGGGTTTTAATTAGTCTGACGTACATACTTAAATTACGAATGAAACGTAGTTTAATATTTATAACTTCTCATTAAACAGTGCTTAATTATTAATTCAGTTTAATAAATGAATGCCGTAATTAGTTAAATCAGTAAACAGCATTAATATGGAACGATATCGGCTTTTAATATTTTTATATGTAGCTTTCTGTTTAAATTTTATATTTTCATATTCACTTTGTATGAGTATAATGAGACTGTCACTGTTCTTTCTTTTTAAGTAATTCAGAGAAACGAAATGGTGTCTGAATGTATTTTTATATAGCACGGGATTTAACATTCATTTCAATCTCATCTCTAAGCCTTGTTCTTATTTTGCCGAGGATAGTAGTTCCAGACGACTTGGAAGGAGCAAACCTCGAAAATTGCAATCACGCAAATTGAAAATTAATGGACCTGCAAATCCAATTTTGTATTAAAGCTCTGTGTTACGTACGTAAATCCGCCTTTCTAGCCTGACGACGTTTTCAGTGGATCAAAACTTTTTTTGGATATTATTATAATAGCATTACGAATATTTAATATGCTTTTAGGAATATCAATTTATTACATGTAAAATTCAATTATGACTTTCACCAGAATCACTCTGATGTAAGTTGAACTGTATTTTTAAGTTACAATAATGTTATTATAGATTGAAAAACCAACATTAGAAATTGAGTAGTAACATTTAATGTCACTCAATGTCTCAATGTTATTCAAAATCACATTATAATAATATTATTAATAAATAAGTCAAACACTCATAACCCCACACTAGGATACCCAGATCTAGAATCTCTCGCTGGGAATCGAACCCAAGGTTCTTCGAACGGCGGTCCGGCGTGGTGACCATTACACGGGTCGCTTATCATCATTTGTTTGTAACCGCTACACTAACCGACACCAGAATTCTTTTATTCTAACACGCCCTCAATTTATATCTGTATCAAATATCTGCCCTAGCTGAAAATAGAACCTGGGAAACCTCAATTCGCAAACAGGATTACTACTAACTGGGCCACGGGGTCGCAAAATATTTACTATCAATAATAAACCTGAACCTACGACTTTCTAACTAGAGAAAGAGTGTAGCATGATAACTTAATTAGGTTACTATTAGGTTATGATATTTTTTTGGAATATGTTGATAGTTGTTTTTTATAGACATAGAAATAACAAAGAGCTTGCTAGAGGAGTGATGAATTGAAAATCAAAAACAAAACACAAGCAAGATTGTATCAGAATGAGGATCAAATCGTTTTAAAACATACTTAAATTATCTGTTTTTATAAGCAGCATTATCCTTTATTTTCGACTATCTGAATAACAGACGAGAAATATATGCAAATTCAATTGTAATATTAAAATTTGGACTCGACAACAACAGTCATTAATATCAGCTACGAATATGGCGTACGGCTATAAGCTTATAATCCTTATAATGAGCTTATGAAATGTCTAACGTGAATGTCAAAACAAATTTTGCTCGTTATTTAACGGAAGTGATCGAAATTATTAGCTGAATGTTTTATAAAACTGTATATTTTACTTCTCATTTTAAATTGCAATAAAATAATATTGCGAATATAAATTGAGATGGAAGCTATCCTATCCTTCAAGTTGGATCAAACTGGATACGGTGTGCAAAAGTTGATTAAAATCGGTAATGCAGTCTAGGAGTCCATCGCGGACAAACACCGTGACACGTAATTTATATATATTAAGATATTATGAAACTCTTACCTAGTTATTAAGATAGTTAGATTTTATGAAGTACTCCCTGTAGTCATATTCTGACCCGCAAACAACTTGCAGTGTGACTGAATAATTAATTTAGCTACTGATGGTTACTCAGGGACTGCGCTACGTAAGGAGCAATGGTATTTTAATAGGTACATTTTAAGGAAAGAATAAAATGAAAATGAGTAATGATTGTAACTGCATCTCATATTAAGAAAACAGATATAATTTTTCATCAATTATAATTCGTAAATACGGAAAAGTGTCTAGAAATATAGTGAAATTAATGTTTAAATAAACATTTCAAATAAATGTAGGTACATAACTAAGCTTAAGCGACAGTCCGTAAGATGCTTTTCGTATTTTGTAATATATAAAGGTATATATAGATATAAGTTAAAATACTATTACATTTCTATACAAGAAATATGAGTTAAAGAACATATTTGTCAGTAATCCCGAATCCGAAACATTTGAAAATCAAGTAATTAATTTGTTGAGCCCAGAGGATAAAAATGATGGTCGATAGAAATAGAATTGTGGACTGTATTATTTGAGTTATAGTGGTCGTTTCTGGGCACACTAGAAACAGAAATGCATACACAAAGGGTAACCACCAACCTTGGTCACGTTGCGTTTCGTTGTCCAGCACTTTGATGGTTTCGGTTGCAGTCTTGAACTGACAATTGTTTTGAACTTCCCAAAGTCACGCATTCACCTATATGTGAAGGCATAGTCGAAATATCGTAATATGTTTGAACAACCGTTATTTTTTAATTTAGGTCCCTAATGTATAAATTGCTACCACGAACAGCCGAGCGTTTGAAACTCTTGAGCACCGACAACATACAAACCGCAGGCGGCGCACGCTCACACTAAAAACGAGAAAAAAGGAGGGTAGAAATCAAAATAATGCATATTATTTTAAGAATCATTTATTGTCAATATATTACCGGATCTAAAATAATACACATATATATCACCAAACAGAACATTTACTAATTTGTATGCGAGATTCGTGTTAATTTTCTTAACATACATATATCTTTCTTCTTATAAGTCCGTTTTAAAATGATGTGAAGAATTACTATTATTTCATTTTTGCCCTGCCTATTTATCTTTTAAACAAAGTATGCAGTCTTTATTACTGATAACAATCATTTAAAGTATTTATTAGGCGTTATTACATTATTAGTAACTGTGTCACTTTTTCTTAACGTTAAACTTCAGTCTATAATTATTTACTGAGTTCCTTGTGTAACTACTACATATTATTATAACCCTTTCACCTCCAACGTTATTTTTATTCAATTGGTTATCTGTACAAAGATATATTTACTAAAATTAATTAATAATATTTTTATAGTAATAATAAGCTTTCTAAAATTACTAAAATAGGATGCTTACTTAAGTTGTCTCCTCTTGACACTAATAAGCTGGCTATATACACAAAGTCTCTAGACATACATTATTAATTTCTAGTTACGAAGTAGGGACGCTCGAGGAACAGAATAGCTTTACAGGAATGGAATTTAACAATTCACACAAAGTTCCAACTAGAGACGTAGAAACTATATCTATGAATAATAGAACGCGAATGTACAATAGCATTGTGTAAAGAAAATGTATTTATGACACTAGCAAAATGAACTCAATTCACCTATAAAACCAGTATGATTTTACCGTCCAAATTATTAGTTTCGGATTCGATTACTGGCTACAGAAATTTGTAATTATGAATAACGCCACACACTTGTAGCCCCACACTAGGATACCCCGTGTCGTGGTCAAAAGTCAAAACACATAGTCGTACACATCCAGAGAACAGAAATTTAAATTCATCGCTGGAATTTCTGCCTCGCTGGGAATCGAACACAGAACCTTTCCAACGGCGGTCCGGCATGGTAACCATTACGCCATGGGGGTCGTAAAACATATTATATAACATATGTTTGTTCTCTGATCGTATATGTGTTTATCTGTTTCCTGTTATGCCAATGTAACTCGCAACGTAAGTAATTATTTATAAATTTATTTTTGTGGGTAGTGTGTTAATTATATTTGTATTTGTAAGTTATAACTGTAAACTTTATATATAGTGGCTGATAGTTTATTCATTGACTGTGTCATTAATATAATGCAATCAAACTTATTTAAAAAAAATATATATATATATATATATGTTGCAGAAGGGGCTGACATCTTTATAAAAATATATATATGACATAATTCTTTTCTTAATATATATAAATTACGTATCACAGTGTTTGTCCGCGAGGGACTCCTAAACTATGTATATAACCTATTTTAATCAAATTTTGTACACCGTGTCCAGATTGATTCAACTTGAAACATAGGATAGCTTACATCTCAATTTATGGTCGCAATATTATTTAATTGTAAATTATTTGTTTAATATCTTACTAAGAATTCGTTCCATAAGATTCTAACAGATGGCGGCATAAGGTAATTAATTGGCAAAATTGAGTATGTACACCTTATTTACAAATTTCTGTATATATATACTTAACTGCATAACTTACTTTAAGCAACTTATGAAGAATATTGCAGACATTTTTATAGTTTATATTCGGATATACCCTTCAAACTATCATAACACAATACTACAATAAAATAATAATTAATACACAGTAATGATGACATTATACGCTCATGAAAATTACATTACTAAAATACTGTTATCTGTATTTTGTATTTATACGATTATCTTATACTAATATCTAAAGCTGAAGAGTTTGTTTGTTTGTTTGATTGTTTGAACGGGCTAATCTCAGGAACTACT
>DWJN01003145.1:0-14060 GCA_018248895.1 Carystus phorcus | reverse complement strand
TGCGCTTTACCACCCAAGACTACATCACCGCTTACCATCAGGTGGGACTGTAGTCAAGCATTAACTTATAATTTATAAAAAAAAGGTATATTAGCAGGTGTCTTTAAGACAACAGTGAATAGGCATGTTCTAAGTTAGTGTGCTTACCATTAAGGTTACATCTTTACTTACCGTCAGGCAGGAACTATCCTAGTTGATGCTGGACCAATAAGTCCAGCATTAACTTATGTGTAAAAAAAGTATTTTTTTTCATTCTTTTTTTTATAAAAGCTGATAAGGTATTGTCTATCGAAATATTAGGTATTGCTTTAAAATTAACCCATGCTTTCTATATTAGTAAGTTATTTTAATAGTGATGTTTTGTAATAACATAGATATAATGTTACTAAAGTTATTAGTTCCAATAGATATGTACTTTCAGTAAGTGCTGTGAGTTCTTAAGATGAATAATTTGACTTTGACTTTCGTGGTACATCGATGATAGCTTTGATAGATATTTTGCCACTTACATCTGTATATAAAAATTTTCTGTTCGTATGTAGTCATTCAACTTCTATTAAATCGTTGTGGAAATATTTATGATTTTTTTATGTAGGACGGTTTACGTTCACAATTCAACCCAATAAGTTTTAATTAAATCCACAGGATCTTTGTTGTATACGCTCAATATAAAAAGACTATTAGAGTATATATGGACATATCGCTGGATAATAAGTTATGCGTATTATAAACATATCTTTATTTTAATCTAATCCAAATATATATCATTAATATTACGTCAGTATGATGTAATGAAAAAAAATTGTCGCTATGGTGTTATGAAAAAAATTATAAAAAACCCACACAATTTTATAGGCATTATTATTATTAGAACGAATAGGCATCTTCTTAGAGCGCTTTACCATCCAAGACTAAAACACTACCATCAGGTAGGCATTAATAGCGTTATTAAATGAATAATACGTAAAATATATCGATATAAATACTATAGGGAAAAATATAATAAAATAACAAGACATTTTTAATATTCTTGTTTATTTTCGTTTTCCAATATTTCATTGAAAACCAACTTTCTTGTCAGTTAGAAAGATTTTATTGGAACTATTTACAATATTTGTTAACAAACTTAAGCAAAACATTAGATTTATCTATAAATATACATTAATTATTACAATAAAAATATTAAACGACAAACAGAATTCGATATTTCATATCTGGCTTAATAAAAACGGTGTTATCTACATTTATTTATTTATTCATTTATTCTGTTTGTTTCATATAAGCAAACATAATTTTATTAAAGAATATTTTCGAAATAGCTTGTCGAAAAAAACGTATTAAGGACATAATATTCTATCCTCATAGGTACTTTACTAATATTGTTTGAAATGTAATTTAAACAATTTTTATTCTAACCATTGGTCTAAATTAAGTTATAAATGAAATATAAAATAAATTTATTATGTTTATGATAAATGCAACAATTTCAAAATTATTGCTAAATAAAAAAAAAAACGCTAAAATACTTCGTTATAATTTAGTAGGTATTCGGAAATCGGAGATAGTCGATTCTAAAATTGGGTTAGTTATTGGGAGAAGTTCAACAAATCAAGTATATCTTTGCTCGAGCGTTAACATTAAATAAAAAAAGGTTTTATTGTATATTTTTTTTAAAAAGCCTTTAGCCATAACCTTTATATTTTTCTATTAAACGCAGGTTTGTCCTATTCATATCGAAATAATTTTTCGATCGAAATAAATTGTTATGTCTTAAATTATATTAAATTGTCATAAATAACAAAAAGTATGAAACAAAGGCTTTTGTTTATTTATAAAATAAAAAGAATTATAAATATTCGTGATACGCTCGGTTCAGTTCACTAATATATACTAAAGTTCAGCGCAACTTTGGCTCTTAAGTAAACACATAGTTTTAGTCTCAACAAGAACAGAACGAACAATTTATATTATTTCGCATATAATAAATCAATTTATTGACTTTGCCTATGTTTGTGTTGTTCTGTCTAAAACGACCCATATAAGTTTGGATTACTTAAGTTTTTTTACTATTAATATGATAATACTGTTATTGATACTAAATAATACGAAATTCACATGTTTTATAACTGATAAAAATTGTGACCGATAAAAATAATTAATTACGAATTCTTTCAAAATATTACATTAAATAATTCATTTGTTATATGCGAAAACTTATTGTCAAATATATAAAACCTCAGCTTTTTAAACAATTACCGACCAGTCAACATTCGCTAACATGTTTCAAAATATCTAATTTATCTAAATTATATAAAAAGTCGTCTTAATTAACTATAAATAAAATTCTAGTCTGACTAAAATTAATAAAAATAAAATAGTTGTAATAAATATATCTTTAACCAAATATGTAACAAACTATCTTATCTATAAGATACAAATTGTAACCATTATATTACAAAAATTTTACAGTAATAACGCTGTATGTACATAGTCTTCCATTACGGACAAATTGATATAAATATTAATTACAGATGTCTCGTGTACATATTGATATATTTGTTAGAAATAAATTATAAATAGCTTATTATAGCTTGAGAACAATATTTTTTTTTTATTTTAACATCAAAAACAAATTTGGGGAAATTAAAAAAAATTATTAAAATTATTTTATTATCAACAATTATGTAACAAACTATGTGTTCCTAAAATGTTACAAAACTTAAAAAAAGCTATCAATGTTTTTAAAAACTTAAAAAAAAAAAACTGTACACTGAATATATTTTTCAAAACTACAATAAATTTTTGAAACTGGATTTTCATCAACTTTTCTGTGAAATTCCTGATGCTTTAATAAATAGAAACGAAGTTAGATAATTTATTGAATACTTCAATAATATTGGTATAAAATTAATTGTCTTTGTAATAGATACGATCGATTAGACGCAGCCTGTATCCGCAGCCGGAGCCTTTGTTCTAGAGATAGGGGATCGTGCCAAGATCCTATAGAGCACGTGCGACAAAGTAAAATATAACATTAAATTAATTCATGAGACAAACTTAGCATGGCATTGGATTGATTCCGTTGTAGATTATTAAAGTCAAGGGGAGTAATCATTATCTGTATATATATTCTGTAATTCTCCCACGTGTCATTGAATACTCTAAACGGTTGTGATGAAATTTTTGGTTTATGTTTAAGTGGATTCGAGCGTGGTTTAGATTCACAATTTGATCCGATAGAATGATTTTTCTTGTTGCAAGATACATGTTACAAGATGTAAAAGCCAATAATTAGACGAGCTAAGTGCTGTTTAAAACAAAACCGTAAATGAATTAATGTTAGGTATGAGATTTAAGATGAACTTCATTAACTAATACAACATACTCGTAAATATGAACGTTTTCTGCGAGTATTTACTTAACAGATGGTCCAAAGCTTAGGTTGTTCGGAGTAGTAAAGCATTAATTACATTCAGTTAACGTCCTAAGAAATATTTGTGTATAAAATAAGTAAGGAATAATAAATATAAGTTTGGAAACATAACGTTATACTTTTCGTAATAAGGAGAAGTTGGAATGAGAAAGTAGGGCGCTGGCTATAACAGTCTTGTAATCAACAAAATATGTTGATTGTGTTAATGGAATTCAGCTGAGAAAACTTTTGTTCCATTTGGCTTTTCTTAATTTACGAGTTATTTGGTAGAATGAGTAGGTAATCGAACTTGTTTGACTTTATTTAGACTTAGAATGTTTCAGATAATGTTTATTTATCCTAATTGAACAAAAAAAACCCAGCGCTCATTGCCCGGCTTGCACTCTAACCGATCGACAGAGTTAAGCAACTGTCGGTCGATATCTGGATGGGTGACCACAAGTGGCAAAAAATTCTTGCGCATTGGAGGACACGTCAAGTTATCGGTCACGGTTGTTACTGTAAACAGCATTTGTTAGGCCATGGCGGAGGCCTTCAGGAAGCATTAGAAACTTCCGATACTTGGATTAACCACTATCTCCTCCACCAATCCACATTGGAGCAACGTGGTGGTGTATGCTCTACACCTCCTCAGTCATGAAGAGAATCCCGTGCTCTGTAGTAGGACATTAATGGGTTGAAGACTATGGAAAAAATATTAATCATTCTGTATAATTAATGCAACTATGTAATTGGTGGCAAAAAAAATGAAAAATTTATATAAATATATATACGTTAATCTCTGAATTTACTATGTTATATACAGTAAAAAAAATATGTCAAAATTTTAACTCACTTTAATTTTTGAGTTATTGTTAAATGAAATTGATAAAAATTGTTAATAAGTTAAGTAAGTAAGTTAGTACTTTCAAACGTATTCTATTTTCTGAATAATTAACTCTCAAACAACAAAAATAGAAATCAACTATAAATAATACATCTAGTGGTAAATAAAAGGATTCACAATAATTACACAGAGACATCTATAATTACTTATTAACGAGCTAATTATTCACAATGCAAATTTTTATAGTCATGATGCAATTGAACGTGCACCTTCAGGGCCATTTTACTTGTATTTAATTCTAAGCCCTTTGTAATATTACCCTTAGAAAATGAACAATTTTTAAATGGCTAAATTTTTAATATTATAACAGTACTTTTGTTTTTATGAGTTATTTCTTTTTAATTACTTTCTTTTATTTTTGTTTGAACAAAACGTTTTTAATATTATCCTGGTTTAATATTCCAGCATATTTCGTGTTATGTTCAATATGGAAATGTTCCGGAATTCAATGGCATCATTATCTACAAATATTTACAGTGTGATTTTAGACTAAATTTAACGTAATTATCACAATTTACGAATTACTGTATCATTAGCACTGTAGTTATCTGTCGTTTCTATAAAAACTTTACTCGTTATGTAATTTATTTAATTAACTTTAAAAACATTCAACTTCAAGAGCCGTTCCGGATAACAAATTTTTATAAACACGTTGATTAATTGTAAACGGTATGTAATTTTTTTATAAACCGTGCGTAAAATTACTTATAATAATAATATTTTTTACAAATTTCACAACCACGTGATGGAAAAATAACATACGAAACAAAATATCCTATACTGTTATTGACTTGATCCATCGATGGCCTAATAACGATAGAATTATTTATTGCTGAAACAATAACGTTATAGGAAATGTCATTAAGACATGGAACAGAAGTGACTTTAGGCCGAAACAATTTTTAGGATATGAACAAAATTAATACATTGTAAGAGAAATCTGAACTGGGCAGAGGGATCATATTTGTTCAAATATATTTAAGAATTTTTATCTATTTTGGACGTAAATAGATTCAAGTCATTATTTTTCTGAACAAATATGTTTCTTATGTTTGTATGCACAAGTAAAACAATATGTTAACTATCAAAATGATATAAAACATTGTATTGTAGCAATGTCTACCGATTGCTCTTCTGTATTGGATATCTGTATGTATATTTCCTCTTGTAATTGTTTGCAATACTTGTGTAGTATTGTATAAAATACTATTTCCTATCATAACAAAGTTTTGTAACGGTGGGGCATAATTATTTGGTTCGTCGCATACAATATTTGTATATTGGAAAACGGAATATATGGCTCGATTTATGACATTTGGGTCTGATTTTGATGTCCCGAAAATTAATATTGTTTGTCTTATCACTGTTTTAAATAACCACATGATCATATATGACTTTCCTAACATTTAATTGTAGATTAATTCTTTATTCGTTATTGGAATCGATTAAACAAGTCAATATGTTGTTCAAATTATTCTCGTCAAACGTAAACGGACCATAACTCTCGAATATTTCCCATAATATGTTATCATTACGTATATTCAATTAATTTTCAATTTTTATTTTATCTAAATTACTCATTGGAATAATGTTGAATTTATTTACATTAAATTTACAAACAGACCGTAACACAGATTCAATATTTCCTTTACCCTAACTAGTTAGATAATTAAAATTCAACGGGACAGTTTCAAAGATTTCAAGATGGCTCCGTTTAATATTCAGAGAATTCGACAATCCCTTTTAACAATGTATATAATTACGTTCATAAGCGCTTTGAGCAACTTCATTATTATTCTTAATGATATATTAAGGACCTAAATTTAAATCTTTTGTCTTAACATGTTTCGTTTCATTAATGAACTCTGTAACATTAATATAATTATTTCCAAATACAACATAAGGTTTTACCTTGTCATTTTCTATCTGCAATTAAAATTTTATGCTAACGGAAAATATTCCAAATCTCGATTCATTCATCGATTCATCAATCGACTCGATGAACGAGAATAGTGTCGTGATTACTCGAAATCATCGATTTTCACCAAAACCACTTAAAACCTTTAAAACTCGTCGTGTCAGTCCATTACAAAACGTTGAGCACTTGGCGTTATTTACAAGTCCTATAGCTGGGTCATCTGTCAGAGCGGGGTGTCACGGGGGGTGGAGCGGGGAGCGGGCGCGGGCGCGGGCAGCGGGCGCGGGAGCGTGCGTAAATGCTGCAATGGAATTAGACGCTCGGGTGCGGTTCCTCCGAGAGTGGCGCCGCGCGGCAACGTGCAAGAACCACCCGCGAATCTCGCGGGCGGTGGAATTCCGGATGGTGCGCTCTGGAAACATTCACACGTGTAAGGTATTTTTAAGTTTAAACTTTTAATAAAATACTGTAATCGGAGGTCATTTAAAAATCTGTTGTCTGTTCTTAAAAATCCGTTGTCTGTTCTAAATCAATGACATGATATTTTTTGTTATAATTACTGTTTAAAGAACAATGGCCAAAATTAGGTCACTTATAATAATCATAAACATGTTCTTGTTGGCGTCGTGTTTGTAAATATAATGGTAAGATAGTTAATAAACATATCATGCTAATTTGCAACAATCCTGACCACAGTATAATATGATGTATATAACTTGAATTATGTATGTCCGCTGTTCCACAAACTGAGTCTTGCGTCAACAAATTGAGTCAACTTGCTTATACTATGCTATATTATGTTTTAGAGAAACATTAGTTGGTGCTGGTATATAATTATTTACATAGGTACATATAGTGGACGTAAGAGAAGAGCTATAAATGTATTGCACACGAATAATCTAGTATTATAATGATAATACTACATACATAGATTGTTCGTTCTAATAGGTAAAGTTTTAAGAGATATAGATCTTATCACTTGATTAAGTATTGTATCTATTCTATTGAGGAGTTAATAAGCTGATGCTGATATTTGATTACTTACAGAGTTTTCGTGGATAGAATGCGAAGGTGGTGGCGCGGTGCGAAGCGGACAGTATCCAGGTATACTTCCCCGGACTCCGGCCACGCTTCCCCGGGGTGCGCGGTTGCCTGGCGGCGGTGAAATCGTAGACACTTGCTGTTGACGGAAGTAGTCCAACTACGAAAGAAATTTAAATAATATTAATAATAATAACGCCACACATTCATAGCCCCACACTAGGATACCCTGTGTCGTGGGTGCCATGGACAACACAGAAATACATACACACACCCAGACCGAGAACATAATTTAAATTCATCATTCAAATTTCGGCCTCGCTGGGAATCGAACCCAGGACCCATTGAACGGCGGTCCGGCGTGATGACCATTACGCCATGCGGGTCGTCAAATATTTAAGAATATACGAAATCCTATTTTCATTAATTCACCAAATTGCTCCTATATTCCGGATATTATAGACATCCTTTAAATGGCAATGTCTCGATCCGGGCCCTGGTATTTTCATAAGTTCAATTGGGAATTATATAAAAATATTTACTTTACGGTGCGCCTTCTCCATGTTGCCATAATAAGTCTTTAAACGCATCAATATAAACAAGCAAATAGTTTTAGAAAATATTAAAACGTTTAAGTACTTTTTTACTAACTAACTAATCAAGAGTATATACTTTATTAGACAAAGAAATTATGAGTTTTTACTGATCACAATCAAACATGAGCATTACTACTATATACTGCTATTCAGTAAGGGTCGTTAGAATAACATAGAAAACCCATAGCTCAGTTGATAATAAACCTGTCTGCGGAACAAAGAGTTCCGAATTATATGTCCCGAGGTGCATATTTATGTGGCAGGTACATATTTGTCCACGTGTCGAGGGTCTTTGTCATACGTTATTTGTCTCTCTGTATGCTATCCGCGATACAGGCTAACCTACTGCAGTGTGAACACGTTTATTTATTTAGTAGCTTTTATCCGCAGTATCGCTAGCGTCGATGTCCTTAAATTTCAATGATCATTAAATGATAGATGCGACAGGAACGTGGAAAGGGAATTGAGAGGGAAAAAATAGATAAGAATGGAACACGAAAGACGAATTGCAAGCAAAGAAGAGGATTCTAAAGTTTTATATTCAAATAACAAAAATCTACAATTTTTTGATACTTTTTTCCTTATAAATATGTGTACAAATTACATGATGATCGGATGAATAGTTAACGCGTCAAAGCATAACAAACAAACAAACTAACTTTCGAGTTTATAATATGAGTTAGGGAAACGAATTTCCAAACAACCAAATTTAAATTTATAGATATTGTAATAACTTTATTAACCTGCATATGATCAGTATCCGACGGTATTATATCCGGGTTTCGGTCATCGCTTTCGCTGTCGTCTTTCTCTCGCAGTTTATCTGGTGACGCTGGTTGGGAGGAAGGAGGAGGGGCCGATCTCGGCTTCCTTTTCGCACACTTCTGTCTCACAGCTATCATAAAGAGCACTAGAACCACCATGAGTACTCCACCGCCGCCTACCGCCGCTGACATCGCTCCAGACATTTGAAAAGCTGTTCTAGGAAGGTCTGGTGGCAAAACAGCTGTTTAAAATTATCAATGAATATTGTGTTCTGTCATCTCTTCATATAAAATTATAATATCCGTTTCCACAATTTTAAATTCAGTCCTCTTTACATTTTCAGATACTGCATTTAAATTGTTCAAACTAAATGGAAATATTTTAATCTTTGTTCAGTCAACTCTAATTTGTTCTCCGAATTTAACATTGTGGTAAAGCAGTTCTAAAGCTACTACATCAATACACTAAAGCACTTTAAAATGTTGGTCTTTAGACTTAATTAGTCTTTCGTAGAAGTAAGAGTTCAAATTGAGTCTGATTTGATTTTCTAAACTTTTAAATCGCATTTAAAGTCCCGTTTCACCAGTGAGCTCTAAATTTTTAAACTTACTTTGATAACTTTAAATTGAAACAGGTTTTTGTAAGGGTACTTTTTGTTTTTAGCAAGTATTTCAAACATTGATGAATAAGATACTATGTTGTCGTAGTTACCTAAGCTCTTATCATGCACGTGGTGTTTTTCTGGTGGTCTCAATGTACTGGCTCTCAACGGGTATGGATCTCCTCGACCCTTGGCGTTGTAAGCTAAAACTGCTGCTGCATAGGTCCGCCCTGGTACGAGGCCGACTGCTGTGAATCTTGGCACAGCACTGGATACGTTTGCTATAATTTCCTGTTAAATAAATTAAATATTACTAATATTCTTCTTCGGTAAAACTGGCCTGGCTATCACGTCCTTGCATGCGTCAGCCGTTAAGCCATTCAACTTACGGCTGGAAGCTTCTGAGCTAATACTTTCTTTTCTTTCTTTCTAGGCCAGCAAAGCATCTGTGATGGCTTTATTGTAGCTGATGTCCAAGGGCGATACTAACCACTAACTATAATATAACATCTTTAATAGCTGAGTAGCTTTAAAGTGCGATTTTGTTTTGAGATGTTTGTTAGTAATTTGTATGTAAGTTAAATACTTGTTTTGATATACAAGTTCTAGTAGAAAAGAAGTCCTGACCGTGACGAAAGCAAGAAGCAAAACCCAGGATAATATTCAACAGCTCACTTTATTAAATAAATAGAAAAATATGCAGTATTTAATGATTTCAATGTTCCGTAATAAAACGTTAAATGTATAGATTGCAAGCTATTAGGCGTTTCAATTAAGTCCAATCCAAAATTACCTGGCTAACAATTTCACGGACTTCTAACAAGAATGACTGTGGCAAGCCTCCGTTGAATCCTTCGGAGCATCGAACGCCGAATGACGTTAATGAAGCGTTCACCACCGTGCAGTTGTGAACTTGATCTGGACGACCTGGTGAATATCGAGAAAATAAATTTCAAATGGCAATTAAATTTATACCACACAGCTTTAAACTTATCTTCATCACAGACAGTAGACATTTTAAATATATGGACACGTCAAAGTATAAAATATAAAAATCGTAAGAACCTGTTTGCATTTGAACCTTGTAGCAACTTAGAAACACAGCATATTACAAATGGTTTTTTACTATTAAGAAGAGTGAACTCTAAGAGAGAACAAATATATAACCTCAAATAATATAAAGCCTCAAATATAAAGCCTCAAGCCCTTGAACTGGTATTTATAAATTACATTTACAAATATCATCGATAAGATCAGCTGTCAAACAAAAAATTAAAAGTTACAATGCTACATACAGATATGTCACATACATATACTGCCAGGGGAAGCATTTAAAACAACCAGGAGAAAAAAGTTAAGAAAAAACAAATGAAGCATATTAAAATATATGATACCAATAATTACTTCGGTAAAACATTTGCGGTTTCTTTTGAATATGACGCTTTAATAACAAGGTTCTTATGAAAATATCCTTATATAGAATTAATTATCTTTACCGAAATATGAATTCATTGAGCTCAGCATATATTTGCCTTTATGTAATAAGGTATTTTAAAATAATTGTATCTTCTAATTAGGATACACGAGTTGTATGTAACATCGAAAACACTGTTCTGTACGGGAAAACATTTCGTAATAATTTTACTTAATGATACAAATTAATATTAGGTAGCAAAAGGTTACCGGATTATTAATATGTTGTATTCAGATTTATAACACAAATATTAATTTCGCAAGCAAATATGTATTGAATTGAGAGTAACTTTGATGCTTTATATTATATAGCTTATACGTACTCTTTTTCCTTTTGAATCAAGACGGAAGTACGAAAATTTTCTCTCAATATTTGCGTGTGTGTAATAAATTACGAGGCTGTGATTATATTTATAATATATATTTACATACATTTCAGTACTATATTTATACAATAAAAACAGTACATTAGTCTATTTTAAACCCGTGGTCTAGTTGGTACTGATCTTGCCTGCGAACAAGGAGTCTCAAGTTTAATTCTCGGCAGGGGTTTGACCCTGATCGTTGTTCGTAGATCGAGTGTTAGTAAGAATTATTCACCCTGACTAACACCCCGATGTGAATTACGCATTGGAATAATATATTGTTTTGTATTATTTTTAAAAACTAAAAACCCACGTACATACTCTTATCTGTCAAGTAAATGAGTTGCATCGAAGCCGAGACTTAACAGGTAGGGTTACTATTAACACAGCTACAGCTACAGCTACAGCTCAAATGTTTCCTATACTTGGCCTCAGCCCATTTATGGCCCACTGCTGAGCACGGGTCTCTCCTCACCACTGAGGAGGTCTAGAGCATAGTCCACCACGCTGCTCCAATGCGGATTGGTGAAGGGGTTAGTTGCCAACCCAAATGTTGGATGTTTATAAACCACCCGAAGGCCACATGGCCTGACGACTGCTATGTTTTTAACCGGGACCAACGGCTTAACGTGCCCTCCGAAGCACGGAAACGCGCAAGAAATTTTACTTGAGCGTTTCTACTTACCAGCAGCAATAATATGGTACACGCAGGGTACCCGCTGTTTCCCGATGCGGTTGTGCGCCCAGCAGAGCAGGGTTCCGTAGTCCATCTCCGTGTGTGGAGTATAGGTGACAGTGGAGCTAGTGCCAGCCCTAGACACGTACGTGTCGCTTACTTCGTTGCTGTTAGCCGTGTTGTTGAACGTCCAGCGAAACTGTGGAGCAGATTTACATAGAATATGATGATCAATCTTCCGTGACAGCCCTCGTAATATTCTAGTATGACAATGCTCCGTCAAACTTCCGTGACAATGCTCTAGTTATACTCTAGTACTCGTATGACAATGCTCCGTCAAATATCCGTGACAATGCTCTAATAATCTCCTAACTTAAACTCAAATCGTTTATTTCATGTAGGTATTAATACACTTATGATACGTCAAATATTTTGCATCTACCACCGTTTCGGAAGGGTGCCTTATAAAGAGAAGAAACGGCAAAAGAAAATGCCTAACCGGGACAGATGGAGAAACATTACTACTCGTAGATCTGTGTTTGCCGGAGAGAAGACTGAAAATAAAACTTAAAGAGCAACACGTGCCTCCGTTCTGCTAACCACAACCACTCTGCCAGGAGTGTCCGACTAAAAAGATGAATGACGTTCAAACCGATAGGCTAGTTGTATTAAGAGTGTTAAGAATACCGACTCTAATCCAATGCTGGATAACCAGGGTATTATAAGACGCTACAGAAGCCGGTGAGCTTGATGTTATGACATCGCGTTATCATCAATATTATTATTAAATTATTCATATAATTCATACGAAACTATTAGCGGTACGTGGAGTTCCTTCGAGGGCTTAAAGCCAGAACGACATTCCTTGGTTGCCAACCACATGTTAATGGGTAGCATAGACTATTTACCATATTTTATTTATTTTCGGTAGTACATTTAACATTATTTATGCGCGTCTGCCAAGTTGCGCAGTAATTGTCGGCAGTAGTTCCCGTGGATACTAACAAATTTATATTTAATCTTTAATTTAAATGTAATTAACTAACTTTTGCCCGCTGCTTCGCTCGCGTTAAGAAATGTCATGCCCTATTTTATCCCTTTGGGGGTAGAATTAGTCAAAATCCTTTCTTAGCGGATGCCTGCATCATAACATCTACCTGCATGCCAAGTTTCAGTTCAATCCGTCCATTGGTTTGGGCTGTGCGTTGATAGATCACTATGTCAGTCAGTCAGTCACCATTGAGTTATATATATTTAAATGTTTAATATAATGTATACAGTTTAATTATACTTATACTATTGGATTGGGGTGTCAACTTTTTTCTAGAAAATTATTTAAACTTTATTTTATTTTATTTTATACTTTATATTATTTTAACTTTACTTTGCGGATGGTCTTCTCGTTTGTTTGCTAGTAACATAAAAAGAACATAGTTAAGTTTACTATAGTCATAGTACAGCACATTTAAATTAGCCTTTAGTACTCGACGCTGCCCCAGTAATTATCAGCCTATTCTGAAGCGAGAATTATCACTAATACGTAGATTACGTGCTCAGACCAATAATATGGAATGCAGGCGGCTGCTACGAGAGGGTTAAGTACGTTGGAATCTCCGTGTAATCTCATATTATGGTACGTTTATTCGAATAATCTACAATAGGGAATAAGTCATTCAACGCTTATTTAACTGCATAGAAATATGAGTAATTCGGGTATCGTCTGTATTAAGAAAAATATAAGTTTTGATGCAAAACAGTAGATCCGATAACAGCAATTTTAATTACAATGGCTTTGTCAGAGAACAAAAAAACAATTGAGTGTGCCGAATAAAATGTTTCAAATTCCGAAGTCACGCATAAATAAATACTTATTATTAGGGATAACTCAAAAACTGCTCAACAGATGTCGCTCAAATTTAAAGGGACCACATGATAAGCCCCAACTTTCGAGCATAAAAATAATTATTAAAGTAGGTATATGCATTAAAACTTATAAAGTAACAAATAAAAAATACACTCTGAGAACATTCTTCTTTTTTTTGAAATCGGTTAAAAGACATGTTTTTTTCTACTGACGGTCCGACAGACAAACTTCTTTAAATTAATTATTCATTTTAAGTACGAGAATGAAACTGAAGTATACATAATGGTTGTTAGAGATCGTTGTTAATCGATAAGAATGCCTTTTGTGTAAAATATCCTATATTTTCTCTTTATGTATTCTACTGTTAGTGTGCACCATAAAGAGTATTGTATTTTGTATTGTATAGACGTAAAATATAAGATGATTAAAGCATACTAGAGAA
>DWJN01003144.1:0-14065 GCA_018248895.1 Carystus phorcus | reverse complement strand
TGGAGCAGCGTGGTGGAGTATGCTCTAGACCTCCACAGTGATCAGGAGAGACACGTGCTTAGTACTGGTCCATTACTAGGTTAAAGGCAAATATTTTTTTTTTGTGCGATACGTATCGAATAGCTACCTACTTTGTATCTTTAGATCCATGAATTTTATGCTGATATTTCGACCCAATTAGCAGGATTATAGACACGATAAGACATTTCAATCGCGCCATTGGAATTTGAAATGTTTTTCGTTGTCCTTGCCACGATTTGCCGCAAATTTACAACTCGTTCTTCTAAGTATATGTACAATTTTGACGATTTTACATATCCGATGATAAAAGGAAACTTTTGTAGTAGGCTATATGTCTCGAATATCTATCTCTCAGTATGTCATACCAGTACTTCTTTGATTCTATTCTTTGGATAACAGTTTTTTATAAATCCCAGCTTGTATCGGCTTGTATTGATGACTTTAAAAGTAACTTATGGATTCTGCATTTTTAATAATGATTTTTTACGTTTAAAGACATACCTACTCTGGTTTCAAATGTTTAAATACAAAATAAAGATCTACAAGTACAATTTAGAATGCATACTTAAATTCTAAAGTAATCAATACAAATTTATATATACATTGTATACAAATTGTATAACAAATACATTTTGGAAAGTTTTGGATATGATTAAAATATTGTTTCTTTTTAACATACCTACCTATATATGGAATAGATCCTACAAAGCCCCTGATGGTATCATTCATCTCTAGATCACATTTTGATGACGGCAGAATATAGGAGTATCCAATGGGTTCTATGATAGCTCCGATGAGGAAAAGAGACAGCACGAACGTATACTTTATATTGTAAAATCCAAGACCTGTAAAAAAATTAATCAACTATATTTTATTTTATAAAATACCGAGAACACGGCAGTAATCACAAAAAAGTATTATTTCTAATTTCTTATAAATATAGGAATCCTACATAACTATTAATAACGAACATGAATACTAAATTTGACACCCGTGCGATTAACGCTGGAGAATTTCCCCCGTGATAATTATATCATCACTACAGGAACAGTATTGAATGGAAATTATGTTACTATTATTATTTAATATGCATGCCGAGTTTGATAAACGTGTCACGAACTATATATATATCCATAGTTATTCCAGGAGAACCATACGTTTTCCCGGGATAAAAATAAGCTGAATGTGCGATTCGGAATTATAAACTATCTGTGTCCATTTTGATCTGTTCAGTCCTTCTGGTATATTTGCACAACACACATCCATTGAAACTATTGAATATTAGGTAACTACTAGCGACCTCTGTCGATTCGCATCGGTATGTATTTTATTTTGTGAACATAAAGATCAAATACGAATTTTTCATTAATAAAACATTCATTTTTACATCACGCTTGTCGTATTAATATCTACTAATCGCTTGAATTTGTCGCGCGATATTTTAATTTCGCGATAACTTCTAAAACATTGATTCAATCTGTAAGATTATAATGGATATGAAATGCTGAAAACATTATAAGTGACCATTTTTTAAATATTAAGCTTGAGATATTTTTCCAGGATAAAAAGGAATCTTTGGCACTTTCCAGTCCTTCAACTATCTTCATACTAAATATCTCTATAATGTCGATCCGTTTTTATGTGAAAGATGGGCAAACGAGCAAACAAACTTTCGCATTTATAATATTATAATAATGTAATATATTATAATTCCGATAAGATTAATGTTAAAATGACAAGGAAAACTGAGACTTACAAACAAAGATCTTTTTACATATATCACTATGTCTTCATGTTAATTTGAATATAGTATGTACATCGCTTAATATTCTCAGTACGTAGTTTGCACCCGTGATTACGGTGACTGTTACATTATATCGGCTAATTAAATACGGCTTACTTGTCTGTAACAATGCATATGTTATTGGCGAATGTAAAGAAATAAATTGATGTGTTTATTTCAACTAAGCGAACGATCTTATCACATACCTAGAAACTACATTATTCGCTACTAACAGAGCGATCTTCGATCGATCTTATCAGTCATTAACAGATTTTTCTATGTTCAAGTTTTATTTTCATATGATTTTTAAATCACAGGTTTAGGTTTTAAATCATGAAAGTTATAAAATCAATATCTGTTTATTTAGATCAGTCTATATATTTAATATTTCCTTGGATACAGTACGAGCCTCACAAATATTTATATTTCGGTACCCATTTATTATTGCTGAATATACAAATATAATAAACGAATTCTGCACACACACATTTCGAAACAGTTTTCGAAATATCATTCTTTCCTTTTTTTACTTGTCTAATAACGTCAAACTAATGTCGACTTCTTCAATTTCGATAAGTTTCAGTAAATCAGTAAAAGTACCTCATGGAAGTCGAAGCCTGAAATGGTTCCTAAAGAGACCCCTTGCGTTTCAAAATCAGCCAAAATATATTCCCACCATGTTTGAGAGGACAAGCATTGATGAAGCGAGTTAGTCTCGACGCCTACATCGTACCGTACATATACATATTAGAAGCTAGTCGGGCGTATCCGAATAAGTATGTGAGTAAAGCCGAATATACGTCATTCATAATATACTTCTCTTAATTTTTTATAACCTAAAATTTTCCTGTAGAATTTTTGAGATGAATGCGAATTAAACAATGGTCATAACCCAACTACCACTACCGTAAGCGTAAACTTAACATAGTTCAATTGATAAAGGAAAAAGCCTCTATTTTTTAAATATTTGTGACACAAAAAATAGGGTAAACATAGATACAGTCACTACAGCTTTGTAGTACGGAAACGCTTCTCTAAAATACTTCCAAGGTTTTTAGACAGAAAAATCCAGAACTAACTCAAAAATTAGGAAATCATCAAGTATTTATGTAGAGGTAAACGCTTCTCTAAAATACTTCCAAGGTTTTTGGACAGAAAAGTCCAGAACAAACTCATAAACGAGGAAATCATCAAGTGTTTATATAGAGGTTAGTAAAGCTTTCCTTATTTAAATTAATTTACACACAAGCTGTTTAAAAAAGCTTTAAACTGACCTGCGACAGAAAGCGCTTGATCTAAATCTGCAGCGTCCTTTTCATTAATATTTTCAGATAGAGTAGCTATCTTATCTTGAGCCATTTTTATATTTTTTTTAATTACAAACAATACGATTATTCACTAAAGGTTCCCAAACACTTTATACTAGATTTATCACAATATCACTTCGTCACACAGCCCTAGTTACATCGTGCGATCGGATTAAATTTTTATTTATAACGCGACTGTATTGTTCGCGCGCTAGTTCATATCTAATTTATAATAAAACTTGCGTTATATCACGGCTTGTGTTGCTTCTGATAATTTCATAAATCTCCATTATGTATTAATCGACTACTTTGATACCATTAATTTCGTACACTTATTTTTTATGATTATATCACGGATAATAAGTTAGCACGTCGCAAAAGAACACTTAGGAGAGAACACTAAAGGAGAATCAATATATTTCATAATTTATCAATTTAATTATTTGCTTTTACACATTACATCTAAGTATTACAATGTAGGTACATAATTCATCTAATAGTATAACTCGCCATTTCTGCTGTGAAAATTGAGCGTAAACAATATTTAATTAAATTACAATATAAAAGGAACACTTGTTCAAACGATCCCATTGCAAACCAATAAACATATGACAGTAAATTCATAGTAATAAAAACGTAATTTCATTAGGAACATGTGTTCATAATAGACAGAAAAATAGATAAGTGGATGGTATGTATAACCGACTAGCTGGTAAATATAATTGGTTATGTGCAACCGTTAAATGTAAAGACGATATGAATGAATCGTCATAGCCACGCTTTTTGCGATAACGTCGCGTAAATACGTTCCATTTTCATTATATTGTTATAATCATATTGGTAAAAATGTCGAAACGAACACCGCGAGTCAGTCCCGACGTTATAGAGTTGATGGGCATTATCTTTATTTATGGATTTCTTTTTTCGTGTGTACTCCTAAACGGTTAGAACGATTTTGTTAAAAAAAATGATGTGCATTTAGGTGGATTAAAGAATGGTTTACATTTACTTTCATAATTCAATATACTAGTATATAAAGGTGTATTGTATAGCTTTATATTTAGAACCAATAGTTGCTCTTACAATATTATAAGAATGCGTTATTAATTCACGTCTTTTAACTGTTAAATTATAAAAAGCCTTATTTTGTTTCATACAGTAGTTAAATTGTCCTGTATGCAAGTAAGATTATATTATATCACATATCTGTTAATAATAAATTTCTTACGAATACACTATTATGGAACGATAAAGCCATAAAATCTTGTGACTACACCAAGATAAGCGTATGCAAACATTATTATTATGATCTATCTATGTACAATAAAATCTAGGTTATGTACCTACATAGCTATATAATTATGTATAACGTTACGTATAAATTGCACATGATTTCAAACTAAAAAGCGTTTTACTTTTAGCTAATGAATTGTTCGTTTAAACAATGTCGAGAAAAAAATCTTTGTCGTATCGATTTATAGGCATACATCCATCATATTCAAATTAATGGTCTAGAAAATGTTAAGAAGCTAAGCTTTAGTATTTAGTGCTTTTTACTTTATCTATCATTAATGTTAAAAAGGGGAGTTAAAAAGGGCTATATATTAATAAAAGATAGTAGGTATAGTACTGATAGGTAAAAGGTATTACTGGGTAAAAGATAAGGTAAGTTCTAAGTGTACCAACCTGTTTATGTATCCAAAAAATACTTCAGCTATAATTATTCCATTTTCTAGTACAAACACATCGTTTCGAATATATTGGCTTAAGTTTTTTTGTAGGTGGAATAGGTTTCTTCCTCATGAGCTGTCCGTATTGAGCTATCCTGTCAACTTCCAGCCTCAGACTTCTGATAAGCTTTTCTATTGGAATGAGTTCGTTGTCATAAATAGCAGATAAAGATTCTTGCAACATTCCTATGTCACTTGTATTGTAAGGGATTTTACTATTTCTGTAAACCTCCTGCGTGTTGTCAATGGGAGTTTCTGTAACAAAATATTTGCATTGAGACTAGTCAATTAGCGCTCTCAGTAAACCTCTTTATCAGATTAAAGGTTAACGATAGGTTGATGACGCTTTGTTTTTTTACCTTGTCAAATATCATTTATTTCCAAATAATAATACATTATTCTCTCTTCATTTCTCAGACGTGTCAACAAAAATATATACATATAAATTATACCTATACGTTTAAGAAAGTTCGTTTATGCGTCCATGTAGGACTTAGCACCGAACCTCCCAGTACTAAAACTCTACAATTAACAATTCGGCATGGATACACATACATATTTATCATAAATAAACAAATAAAATACAAAAGTCTAAAGCGGGTATGGTTTTATTCAAGTTCATACCACGGTAAAGAAAATAGTTATATAAAATAAATAAAACAATTATTAAGTCAAGTATTAATATTATTGAAAAGCGTTGACCTCACGGAAGCTAATATTTTTCCTGTAAGTATCCGTTATTTTTTATTATAGATACAATAAGACAATGTGATCTAATTTAACGCGTCAGAATTGTGATATTAATGAATATAAATCTATTACCTTCTTGTTTAAATGGTCTTTCATCGGAAGTATTGGCATTCTTATTGACTTTTAATGACAATCGCGTGTCGGAATTAATTGCGAACGATAATTCACTGCCATTTAATTTTAACACCGATCTTTTTACAAATATCCTGTCTTGCGGAAATCTTTGTAGTTCTTGAGAAGTATTAAATGTTGTTAATACTGTTTCACCATTTTCATTTTCATAAGCCTGAAATCCTAAATCAATAATGACGTTTTTCGTTATTTTGTAAGGCGATATTGTAATATTTTCTCCATTGTGTTTATTTTCTTTTGCCTCGTTCTTATGTTTATCTGCGATTTCTGTAATTTCATTATAATATTGAATGTAAGGTATCTCACCTAATTCATCTTTTTTAGTAGAGTTTTCATTTGACGATAAATGTGAATCAATAAATTCATTTACCGAGACCATAGCTGATCGAGGTGATCTGATAGAATTTACATCTAATTTACCGGGAGTTTTTATATATTGATTAGAATCATTATATTTTTCTATTTCCAAAATATTATCATTATTCTGGTGTTTGGCGGATGTAATTGAAGGGGTTTTATTTGTTAGATTATCGTTTCCCATTATTATACTTGAAAGGTCTAAATCAGATATATTGTTGACACTAAACGTCTTTTGTGTAGGAATATTTACATTATCCACGATTGCACTATATTTTTGGTCATCTTTTCTATTTTCTAGTGATGTACCATCATCTTTGTTAATCGTATTATTATCGTTATTTTTTAATGAATCAGCGGATGAAGAAGGATTTAAAGGAAATAAGACATTATCTCTTTTAAGACTTTGTTCTTCCTTTACTGTATCTTGATAATTTGTTATATAATTTTCATCGGATGTATTTGTAAGATTGGTTTCAATGTTTTCAGTGAAATTACTATCAACATGTATTTTAGCAGTAGTAATATTTTTCTCAGAAAATGTTGTGGGCATCGTATATTGCACGTGAGTCGAATTAACATCTCTGTCAGTATTATCTATGATATTTAATTGGTTTAGTTTTGTGCTATCAACTATATCTGGTATAATTTCCTTACTTATTTTATTTTTATTCTGTAACAAATTATTGAACTTATGTTATACCTATATTATATTATCTTTAGTCAAAGAATAATTGGACGATTTACTTACAGCATTAAAAGAAATATTAGAAGGTGTAATGTTAGAAGCAGATTCATCTTTTAACGCGTTTTCTTGGTGAATAGATATGTCAAGTTTTGCTATACTATTTGTTTCTTTTAATATTTGCATATTATTGTCTGTTGTTATATTTTCAATATTGTAACTAAATTCATCATCTGTTTTTGTAGGTAATAAATTATTATTCAGCGCTAATTTATTATTTAAATCGACTATGCTGTCATTAGAGTATACAGGTATGTTTAATTGGTCAAGATTAGTAGCGGGAGAAAGGTTTAAGTTGTCATAAATTCTAAGAGTATCGTCATTACCTTTATGCACATCTGAATTACTTAAATCATGTGTTAAATGTTCGTTTTGTTTTTCATTGCTTTTGACAGTACTAAGAAAAATGGAACCATTGTTTTGAATGTTTGGTAATATTTCGCTGTCGGCTTTCGGTGGTATTTTCTCAATTTTAGGGTGTAAAGCCATTTCTGAATTATTTTCCATGTTGGTGTACAAACAATATGTTGTTAATTCTTTTTTTGCATTTTCTTGGTGAATATTTAATGTTCCGAATCTGTTTTCTGTGTCGAGTCCACTGTGATCAATAACAGTTCCTATTTCTTTCCCATGCTCTTCTTTTACAAAATCTACAATTATCTTCGAGTCTACTTGTGATATATTTTTGTGTTTACTGTAATTAGAAGTTGTATAATTCACTTGATCATCCTCAACGCTATACTCGGAACTTCCTTTTTCATCATAAATTTTGCTTACATTTGTATCGGCCCTTGATAAAGCATTTAATTTCTGAAATTCCTCAGAAATTTCTGGAGCAAAACTATTTATTTCATTCAAAATTATATTTTCATTCAATTTATCATCACTTAAAACATCTTCTTTTTTTGACACTACAATATCGGTTATATTTTTATAATCATCAACAGTATTTATTATTCCCTCAACCTCTGGTATTATCATTATGTCATCAGGTTTGGTTTTACAAGAATCTATCGGTTCTTGAATCTGATGTACAGTACGTAATATATTTCTAGAAACTTCGAATACATGAGATAATTTATTGTTTGTTTGTGTTATTCGTTCTTGATTATTAGACTGTATATCTTCTACAATTTCACTACTTTGTAATAAAATGGCACATGTATTTTCAGATTTAGGTATGGTACAAGGTGGTACATTACTTTTCATTCTTTGGTTCTGACCATTGCTCAAGTCTGTATTTTTTTTATTTTTCAACTCTGATTTTCTTTCTTGGCTATTACTTTTGTTAGTTGGTGTAAAATACGTATCAATATTTAGCTGCCTATTTCGAATAGAGCTAGATTGTTTGCTTATAATATTTTTTTCTAGAACACTTAAATCTCTAGATGAAGTTCTTGTTGGATATGTTATAATCGAATCTGAGTATTTATCACTTAATATTTCATTTTTAGGATCAGCTTTGTATAGCATATAGGTAGAGGATGGATCTGATTCATTACACTCAGAGGTATAGACAGGTTTTTCGTAATTTTTGTTTTTTTCTCTATCTTCATTTGGGATTTCACTTTTAAGTTTTTGCAAATTTTCTATCTCTTTCGCTCTTAACTCTTGTTTTGATTGAATAGACGGGTAATACTTGTATTTATCTTCACCAAATGGAGGATCAAGACATCCGCCTATAAGCATATTAATAATTTAAAAGAAAAAAATATATAAATTAACTAATTACAGTAGTAATCAAAATAATACCTGGTTTACATTTTCCAAAAATTATGTTATGAGGTTTAAGGATATTCTTGGCAGGTTCAATATTATTATTTTGTTCTTCATTCTGTGCATTTGGTAAAATGCATTGGGATTTCATATCTTTCGGTTTCACTGAAGGTGCTATCATATATGGCGGATCGTCTTCGTCTTCATCTTGTGTTCCTAAACACTTACCTAAAGTATAAAACCAAATATATTCATTAAAATAAATAAATTAAGTGTTATGTTCTTTTGGGGTTTTGTAATAGGGATTACTATTTCAAAATAAGTCATACTTATTTACAATTTTTCATAGTAACAATAACAACATAATAATAATAAAAATATTTTTGCACTACTGTAGTTATAATGGTTTAAAGTAAAATCAATAAAGTGGCTGTTGTTAAAAAGTGTTATTTGATATTTTATTATTAAACTATTACAAAAATTGTCTAAATCACGTGAGAATATTTCTCAATACGCCCAGTAAATACGTTTATCAAAATTTCCCGTATGGAAGGTGGTGGACATGAGGTGGGCATGCCACGGCAGTAGATCAGGATTTTCATGTATGTGGCCCACAAACAAGCAGACCACGAGATGGCACGTGGTCATCACCGGAACACGTGTTTGGCGGCTAAAAAAAAATATATAATCCTTATACGAAACTATCACGAAGCAGGCTGACTACTATCTACTTTTACGACTACCACACGTTGGTCTTTTCATGGCCTGTAAAGCATCTGTAATGGTAGATGGTCTACAGATGTCCATGGGTGATAATCGCTTACCATCAATTTGCTCATCTTCTCGTTTCTCGACTAGTTACAAAAGACGTACTACATTAATATAATAATTTAAATGAAATACCTGTTTTAAACAAGTAGAAAAAATTATTTTGGGATTTACGTCGTGATTTTGAATCTATTTGAGGCTCCATATTTATATTAAAACACATTATAGTTTCGTCACTATGCACTCTTCTGGTCAATTTTGGATATATGGGTCTCATTTTAGGTACTGAGATAACTTTTTGTCTTGAAATTCCGTTTCTATCTCCCTTTTTCATTTTAATCTTAACTTTGATAGGGGTATTTTGAGATGCATTGGTATTATGGGATGTGTTAGTATCTTGTGGAACTGCGACGACTTCAAAGGGCAAATTTTGGAAGATCTGATCCATATTATTTCATGCTAAAACTCTAAATGTATTTTTAAACAAACATTTAGCAAACGTGCAATAATAATAATTCTAGAGTACATAATAATTAATAATGAAATTAAAAAACTTAATGTTACTTGACTTTCATTTAATTAAACGAACAATAATTACATAATTAAATACCAAAAATAATAAATAACAAAATTACTATTCTTCGAATACAATAGAGTATACAACACGATTACATTTAGGTTTTGTTCCATTATAATTTAAAAACTTAATTTTCTCTGTATATCTAGGAGTATTAGCAGTGGGAGTCTTGGGAAACACTTTTGAATTAAACACTAAACCAAGCGAAGCACATTTCCTATAGATTTCACTTAGGAGTATTTTTAGGGGCAGTATTTCATTTTCTACAGTCATCATAAAATGCGCTACACGCAACTCTGGCAATATTCTTTCACGTGGAGCATTCCTTATTGGTAAATTATTATTATCAGCATAAATAGATCTGTACATAGTAAAGGACTCTGTAATTTTACTTATTTTACATTCAGCCTTATTTTTTGATTTATTTATATATTTAAGACGTATTTCGGAATTATTCTTTTGAGATACATCATGAACTGGATTGTCGATAGTATTCAATGTACAAATAGAAGTTATCGTAAGTTTTCTCTTTTTATCTTTATTGTTTCTTGCATCCGATACATTAATGGGTGTTTCTTTAGTTACAGTACATATTTGCCTACTGAGCTTCTTATCTTCAACAGTTTCAACGTTTCGTTCACTAGGCAAAATATCTACGTTATTTCGTGAGGTTGTCTTCCTAGTACCTGTAAAAAATTATAGTTATTTCTTACGTATAAATTCAACTGTACAAAAAATAAATCAATATTTCCATTACCTTTCTTAGTACTTAACGTATTCACATGCAATTTATTTAATTCTTCTATTTTGAGTGAATCTTGTTCTTCAAGACCAGTACATATTTCAGTGTCATTTTGATTTTTTGATACTTTACTAATAGAGCTTCTTGATTCATAATTAATAAATTTTCTCAGTACATAATTATCACTTATAACCTTAGATATGTCACCGCAAGCCATTGTAGAGTTTGTAGATAAAAGACGCAAATCCACACAAGAGTAGTAAACCCTTTCTAGTTTCTCAGCAGTATTCTTATCCGTATTTCTTTTTAAAATTATTTTATAGGTAACTGGTACACTGTATTCTACAAATTTATGTTCATCATTCCATTGGATCGTATCAAGATTTTGAATACACGATACATCTGGTACAATTTCAAGACAACACTTTGCGTTCTCTTTTTCTAAATGCCTTATTATTGGCGTAAATTTAATTCTAATAACCGTAGGCTGCATTTTGGTTTAATAAATTATAACACTGAAAAAAAAAGAAAAATAAATTCGAACATAAATAATAATATAAATCCACTAAAACGATTATGTGCTCTGATTTTTCATCGTTTGGTTTAGCTTTTACTAATTTAAGTTTGTTGCAATATAGGCATTCGCATAGTTTTAATTGTTTTATTCAAAGTTGACTAATAAATTGGTGTTGTTTACAAAAATATTTAGAGGCAACGACACCTTATCAAATCCACGCAGACATAATTAGATAAAAGTTATAATTATGATTACAACATTGTACATATTAGCAATTTAAAACGTCTTAATTAGAATGAAGTCGGACGGACTGTTCGGAACTGTGCAACGCCTTGTCCGTTATGTTTTGAAATATTTGACTTTGAAATAATAAGAGGTAGAGCATTGATGTCTGTAGCAACATTGTTAAGAATTCTCTGAAAAGGGTTTGAGTACCAGAATTATATCGATCGGACACATGGTTGATGAGTTACAGTCGAAAATGTTGATTTTTTGCCGATCGATCAAACTAGACCTACCCGTATATATGTATATTCAAAACCAATGTATATACTAAATAATACATATGTATATGCTGACTTTTCTTTACATTTTACTTTTTACATGTGTAGCAACGCACGCGTACAGCTAATTTGTTGCATATCTCTTGAACCGTAGCAACAGCAAGTCAATAGAAATAACTATAACCAATATCTGACTGTACAATGCACTACTAAAATACGTAGTTACTTTGTTTTGTTGTTATTATGGTTTCGGTCCAAAGAAAAGTTCTTTTCTGATTTTTGTCAAAAGTTGATGCCAGTAAGTAATAAACTAAGATCTGTTAAATATAGTGATTTATTTTTGTTATAATTGCAATAATTATCTACGCCTATACCAGCGTCGTGATATTCACGGGAAAGTGAAGGAAGCATACCTAGATCTTTCTCCCACCACAACATATAATATCTTAATCATCAACATATAATATCAACATATATAATCTTCCTTGTCGCCTCGACAAATATTTGTTCCAATCTATGTGATTTATGTTTTTTGGTACAGGCGAATACTTATATTTTTATAATATTCCCTCATTGAACAATAATATTTACGAAAAACCGCTAGAATTCCATGTGTAAATTCTAATTGTTGAATTCTGTTCTGTTGTATTACTTATAATACTTAAACCGAACCGATTATTAACATAGGGTGTTTGTTGCATAATCTTAATAACTTTAATTTGTATATACTAATATCCTATAGAAGCCCCCAGTATAGAACCCCCCTTGAAACTTCTATTATTGCCGTAAACTATATTCTAACAGGTTACGATACAAATATTTAAACACAAATATTACCAGTTTAATGCGAATAAAATTTTCGCTTCGAATAAAATCGTTTTCAACTCATTATTTTACTAAAAATTTTGGGCCTCAAGAATTTACAAAATTTTTGACAGTCCTGTCTTTATTGACGTAAATATATGTTTCAGTTACAAAAATATAATACTTGCCAATTCTAAACTGTTCACAGTTATGGTTGTGTATTGTTTATGATCAGCTTTATTTTTCGTTTGTACATCAATAAACACTCGTATTATCTTCTGAAAAGATAATCTTAATCTACTTTTATTATGTTATTGATGTCATATTGCTACACAGTATTGCTAATACGGCTGCTCTGATAATAATAAATTAATTGGCACAATAACAGGTATTCCCACTAAGTTCAGCGCAAAATAAATTTTGAATTTATTACCTAATAACTCAAAAATTATTAGTAAGGAACAAACAATTTTTCACAACCCACAAAACTCGACATTAGCACAGAAATTGAGTTCAGAGTCCACACATAAATGAAAATGTTGTCTACGCAAGAAATTAAATAAGTTAAAATAACTAGAATGATAAATATAGGAAAGCCAAACAATAATAAAAAATAAAATTACGAAGTTAGGAAAATCTCGTGGTTGTAATTTCATTTTTATCTATGGTTTTTATTGATATATTTCTATCAAAGAGTGTATCATTTAATTTTATTAAATAAGCAATGAATATATACAAATTATAAATACGGCATTAGTCTGTGTAGTAGGCCTTAATTCTCTACTACATATGTGCATTGCATACTTATACATTCTAAAACAAATAAATGTTCCATAATAAATAATATTAAGTCTTTACGCGCACTAAATTAAAACGGCTATTTTTCAATTGGGTATTAAACATTTTTTGTAGATCGTATTATCAGTATAATAAATAAAGCATCGATACCTCTTCGTATTTGAAATGTTCTGTACCGTAATCATAAAAGTTTAAAATACTTATAGATTGTTCGACAACGATACTGATAGAACTATATTGCATCAATTTACTTACAGGATTTAACATATCTGAATGCGAGTATTGTCAAGTCATCGCAATACGTTATTGCACGTAATTGTACAAATGATCTTGTGTTGATCTGAATAGAGGTCTCCGATTGTAGCTCAATGTCAGAGATATGGTAAGGGTCACCAACATTTATTAATACATACAACGGAAATTTATCGATGTCTGTTCCATATACAAGGAATATGTTTAGAAAAAAAATTACTAATGTAATAGATTTATAATAATGTAAAAATCGAAATTGATTAAGTGTGCACAATAAAGTATTTTGTATTGTAGATCCAATAATAGTTTTTCTTGTCTGTTTGTCGATGTCTTTTTTCAGCTAATCTCTAGTAGATATTGTCCCCACGTGCCACTCCTCATAGATTGGTAACAAAGGAATTTATTGTCAGTATATGACACTAAAAGTTGTTAATAAATAAAAAACGTCCATAAGGGTACACATTCGCCCGTGTCAAAAGGGTATGTCTTCGTAAGCCTCCATGTCTGCTACCCAAAAACGAGCCCCCAATTGTCCCGGTCCCCGGAGGTGGGATTGGGGCTTT
>DWJN01003143.1:0-14066 GCA_018248895.1 Carystus phorcus | reverse complement strand
GCATAACTAGTAACACTAAAGTGGGATGAGATTGAGGGATTATTTGACACTCCAGTCCAATTCATAGGTGTGGCCGAAGGTGACGCATCGGAATTTAATCCGCTATGTACTACATCAACTACATATTGTTCATCCATCTCAAGAGATGGATCAGCCTGAAAAGAAATGTTTACATGAATCTCTTTATTTAAATTAGGTAACATTTTCATTACGGATCCAAACAAATTCGATAATGTGCTACAAAATAAACAGAGCAATATAACTTACATAATGCACAGCAAAATATTCGAAAAAGGTAGCATAAGACTCATTAATCCACAGGTTGCTCCACCAGAAACAAGTGACTAAATTTCCAAACCACTTATGTGCAAGTTCGTGGGCCATTATTGAAGCAATAAAATTTTTATTATTAAGATTGGTATGCTGAGGGTCGTATAGAAGATACGCTTCTCTGAAATATATCAAAACATATACTTGTAAATGATACAATATCTGAAACTCATTTTAAAAAGTTAGTTTGAAACTCATATTGAAAGTTCGTTCTTAATTCAATATGCAGGCGTACCTGTAGTTAACCATACCCCAATTTTCCATAGCACCGGAAGGGAAATCTGGAAGTGCGATGTGATCATTCTTCATCTGATTACCTTGTCCCATATTGTAATAATCATAATCCAAATATTCATTTAGTGCCTCTGTAATCCTCCATCCTATATCAGCAGCGTATTCATGCTGGTTAGTGACACCTTGACGGGAGATAATACCGAATGGCCTAGCAGGAGTACCGGAGAGGTTTGTTTCTACAAAGTCACTCACATGGAACGCAATGAGGTACGATGAAATAACCGGAGTGGGCAGGAATGTTTCACGTACACGGTTTCCAGATAGCCTGAGAAAATATGATATGCATAAAATTCTATTTATCTGTCTACACGTTTGATGGTATGTTATCTAATCAATTGATTTATTGAAAATAAATGATTCATAATTACACTTGGGTTTCCGCTATAGGCATATTCGAGTAAGATGGGCTGAGGTTACTATCACGAGTTATCGAGATCACGAAAGGGCACTTAAATTGAGGTTCATCGAAACATGGGAAAGCTTTCCTCGCATGAAAAGGTTGGAACTGAGTTGTAGCATATTCCCTGAAAGAAACGAATAATATTAATTAAATATTATTTGTCATACTTAAGTTGAAAAGAGCATATAAATGTGAAATTAAAAGCAATACCTTAGCTGGTTCCCCAAATAGTAATATCCCTTGTAGAAACCACGATCAACCGGATTTTCGTTTATCTGACCGAGATATCTGATAGAGATGACGTATTCGCCAACAGGAATAGCATTGGCAAAATTGATTTTCAGGATCTCGTAATAGCTATCGATCTCGAAAGGAACAGGCACCTGCAGTGCCACTGGTCGGTTTTGGGCATCAATTACATTCACAGCAGTAATGCTTACCACGTTTTGATGTACTACGATTTGTGTCAAATTTTCTCTAACCTGGAATAAGTAATGTTGTGTATTATATTTCTTTACATCACTAAGTACTTTCACTTAATTTTACATATAGTTATTGCGTGCTCTTTATAAATATTTTGGTTGGCGTATTTATTCATTATTTATTTATCTAGACACGCCACTGGCCAAGTTATATCTAACCTACTTTAAGATCTCACATTTTTAAATAACAGCAATAGGTATCCAATAAAACAAAAAAATATACATAGTTCAATACTTGTTCATAATGTTATTTTGTTGCTATAAATACATATTTGGATTTTGCATAGGACTTGGCACTCATTTAGATCTCCATTATTTTTGCGGCGAAGCCTACATAATTTTTATATTTAGCTTGCCTTTCCTTTTCTACATGTATGTTTTTGGTGGGATCTATCATTCTAAGAATAGTTCCTTTCATATTTGGTCGAATTAGTTCTAAACGGTATTTATAATAATGTACTAATGTGCCATTTCATAAAGATTATCATTGAAGATAAATAATATCGGTACTTTGATATCTTTTAGCGATTTGGAACAACCGTACTCGTTTTATTATACCTACTATATAAGTATTTTTTCTCCTAAATCCGTATTTTAAATACCATTAGGTATTTACAATTAAAGCTGTGCCAGTACATTGACAAATAAATTAAAATCACTTTTTTATATTTGGTATTGGTAGTATAGGTATTAGTGATCTATATGATCTATACAATTTTGTTTTTGATTAGCTTTTGCTCGCGGCATCGCTCGCGTTAAGAAACTTTCATCACCTATTTTATCCCCTTGTGGGTAGAATTAATCAAAATCCTTTCTTAGCGGATGCCTACGTTATAACATTCTACCCGCATACCGAATTTCACCCCGATATACCCGTGGTTTGGGTTGTGCGTTGGTTGTGATCACTATGTCAGTCAGTCAGTCGTTTCGCCAATCAGTCAATGAATGATTGACATAAATTGACATGATTTATTTATTTGTGAATCGATTTGGATTAAAAACCATTAAAGTAAACATTAAATAAACAAGTTTAAACAAAGTTTCTAATGTCAGTCACAAACATAGAGACATACAGGCAAAGTGCAAAAAACATTGTTTTGGGTTTTGTCAAGTATATAAAGGCCCCCATTATGAATTTTTAAATATATTTGCCAGGTACAGACAGCGATCAGTAACAGTTTTGTTATGCTGACGCTACAATGACCAACGATAGCCACTCGTTGTTATGGACATTCGCAATACCAAATACGTTATCAATGCGCCAATAAGAAGTTAATAATCAAACTTGCTTATTGGGGGGGTTAAATTGGACTAAAAATAATCCCCCATTCAGAGACTTGTTCAGAGTCCTCTCGTCTTCATACACAAATTAATTTCTTTTATCTCCCACCTGTTTAACAGGTTTCACTTGTACTATCATAAGCATAGTCGTATATGCATAGAAATGACATATTCACGGTACAAATATACAACGATACTGTAGTCCCGGATGACACATTCAACAATAAAATACTTAAATATGTTAAAATCGGTAAATTTTAAATCAAGAGGACGTGACTTTATTTTGAAGTCTCAAATAATGCAATGCGAAATACTTGCCTGAATATTCATTTGCACGAATCCATTGAACCTTGATTCAGACAAATAGACATCCAAGTCTACGAACATGTACGTCGGTTGTACATTATCTAGTATCCTGTACTGAGGATTGTCCAAATTTGTTGAGTAACCGGCTAGTTCAAAATTCGATCTAATTTCATCGGGAATCGCGTGTATCAGCCCAATGAATAAGAACAGTGACCCAGCCACTGTTATAGGACCTATAAGATATGGAGAAACCAAAGTTAATACGTATATATTTCTTCATTGATATGTTCATAGCATTAGTAGGGAAGCTCAAAAAGTAAAATGACCTCATTAATTTGAATCTATTAAATTAACATCATAATTAAGAATATACTGCACAATATCATTCATATACGAAAAGAAAGATTACGATATATTGTCCTTGGAAATATTTATTGAATTTTAGATTTTACGTCATCCATATTTTCGATTAAAAAACGTATTTTGCTATTTATTTAATTACTTACCCATAGTGGTGATTTACCCACCGGCACAATTGCAACTGATATTATATTATCATTCACAGTTCTCATGTTATAAATTTTATCGTTGATCAATTTATTATAATTACGTTTCATCGTAATCAAGGATATAAAACTATTCCTATATCTTAATCTGATGAAATAAACTTGAAATTCGACAATAGTATAATTCACGTGGAAATGATTACGTTTCGGTAAATGTTGTTATCTTTACGATATCATAAAGCTCTACTGATCTAAGGCCGCCAGTTCACTTGCGTTTGTCGGACGTCTGCTTTCCTTTTTACTTGACTAGCGTGACGAACACGGCTCTCTTAATATTAATGTAAATAGCTGATGAATAGACGGGCCACATAATGGTAAGTGGTCAACAGCAGCCACGGACACTGGCAATAAAAAAGGCATGACTGATGTATTACCGGCTAAGAAGAATACAAGAAAATAGAACTGGCTCTCAAATCGTCAGCTCGAACATAACCAGTCGTTTAGCGGCAAACTCAAGCAAGATGGTGGATGCAAGCCAGGCAGACACTACAGGAAAATAATACAAATAATTTCGACTGTTTTCTAAAGAAAGAAGAAAATCATATACATATAATAATATGACATATTTATTTTACAGTTCGGTTCTCACGTCATTGTAAATTGTGGAACGAACTGTCTGCGTCAGTGTTTCCACAGTGCTATGATATGGGGTTCTTCAATACGCGGGTACATCGCTTCTATAATTGATTACTCTATATTGTGAGAAATGTCACTGCAATTTAACTTTTTGATATCGCCTTATCGAGAGAACGTTTTTGTTATAATTATGTATAGTACCAGCAGTGTAGGTATGTTGCTGCGTTTTCGTTACATTAAGTTAAACGAATTATTTATAAATTTTCCAAATTCTCTAACGTCTTGACCCTTGTAAAACTGGGGAATACGAACCCTCAAACGGTTTTCATTAAAGACATACAATTCTTTTAATTACTTCCTTGATGTATGTTTTTTTAATTATTACAGCAAAACTCCTCGATGGTTTAAACTTATTTAGGCTAACCTTTAAACCACTCCTTGTGTAGTGCTTGGAGACTTTAGGGATCTGTTGTAGAAACCAAAACTTCACTGTAATTACTGAAACCTTAAGTAAAGGCGTAACTCAATTAAGACTAATAAATAATTTATGTAACACAAATGGGCATATTTATATGTTACTACAAAATTACCTACATGTTACCATATATTGAACGAATTACATATTGTAATGAAATGTGAAGATAGAAGGCTTTTAAATAAAAGGGTAGATTGAAATAGCATGGAAATAAAGTTCTTTGTGGAAAATTTTATATTATTTAATAACTAGAGACTATTAACCACTATATGTAGAATATGGCAAAATAATGTGTTCATTGGGTTCAATCCACTACAACCTCCTATCCCACAACATCCTACAAGGTACGAATCTTTCTACAGTACTTATTGAGGATGCCTAGAATATACGCTACTTCAATCCACGCTTCACTCTGCGCACAAACTACATGCGTTCTTCTTAAAATTGTTAGCTTACATTCACGACGCAAATACTAAATAACATCTACAAACTAAGTCATTAAATATATGCTGTAATGCGTTTCCACAACATAAGTGACACTCTTTTTTAGGTGACCCCATAATTAAATCAGAACACAAAGAAAAAACTAAATAAAAAAATATTTTATTTAAGTACAAAATAGATTTATTGTTATATACATAGTATGAACATTTTGCTTTATGCAGCTATAACCATAACAACCGCTATAAGTGACGCAACACTGAGAACTGCAATTTGTGCAGAATTTGGCTCAGGTGTTGGAGTTGGTGGCTCTGTTATTAAAGGCGTTGTTAATGTAGTCGGCGCTGGTGTAGTAGGGTCACTGATATCTTCGATAATATCCTCTACATATCCAGACTCGAAGTATGTTTCGAACTCAGGAGTACGGCGTACAGACCACTCGAGGTTCGTCCTGGTGGCGGCGATACCATTCACTCCTGTATTGTACACGGTGTCTAGACTCTCACGATTCTGATCTAAGAAGTTTTGGAACTGAAACAAATAAATGTTTGTAATTTAAAGATTTTTCACTCACATGATTTTGGGATAGATACATGGTTTGGTTTTATGTTTTGTCTTTTTTTATAATGAAGCGTACGTTCCTTTTGGTATTACAAAAACCCAAAGGTGTGTAAAATATGTAAATAGAATGTTAAACTTCAGAACAGATACTGATACATGGCTTAAAATGGCGCGCTCAGTACTCATTGTAGACAGTAAAACAATAATATCAAAAACCACCTTACACAAGTCATTTTACTCATTTAGGTGTCTCATGCTTAGTCTTATGCTCATGTCACTGCAACTATTTATCTTCTTAAAATATTTTAACGATCATAAGTGATACATTTTATCTAACTAATCAGTGATTGATTCATGCTTAGTCAATCTCTCAATTAAAGTGAATGCGTTATCTCATAGACTTACGGTAGTTATTTGCTGCTCATTAAGAAGTCGGGCTGCAATGTTGCTAACTAAAGTCGCTGCACTGCCAATGCTGTAAGAGTTTTAAATGCTTTTATCTATTTTACTATAAAATATTGTGAGGTAATTTGCACATATTGTAATGCATTGCATAATTATGATTGGTTATAAAAGTAGATGATTTCTAAAATTTAAAGAATCCTTATTTTTTCTATCAACACAAGAAATGTGTTATTACTTATTATATTTATCATTTTGAAATTATTTATTACTCCTAATTTTTGTCAGAAATTCTGTACGAATATCAAAATATTTATTAGTAACAGTCAAGTTTTGAAAGAGGCTTACTTGGTATTGACGCGATTAAGATTAGCGCTTAACCAAGTTAAAGCTCTAAGCGTATTTTCCTCATTACTGCTTGTAGCAGAGGCGAACGCTGTTGAAAAATCTTGTGGCCTGACCGTCTCTTGGCCGTCAGTGATAGCTGCGAGGTACGCTTCTAAACTGCTTTGGTCCAATGTGCAACCAGCAGCGTCTAGCATTACAATCTTCTCATTAGCCAAGTCCTCAGTTAAATATCGGTTCCAGAAGACATTGAAGTTTTGAGCAGTACCAGTACGTAGACCAGCGCAATAGACCCATGGGCGCATATTTGCAGGTACACTGGATACAACAGAGAAAAATAAAATTGAAGCATTTCAATTACCAGTCTTAATCAGAAAGGTGCTAAAGTTAACAGACTAATACTGGTATCGTAGTAATGAATCATATTATATTTATCTAAATCATTCAATTTAATTACTATGATTAATCGACACAAAACGTCAAGTCAGCTTAATTAATCACCAATACAAGTCAATATATATACTAATCATAATTATACAGTTTTGTTATCTGAAACATTTTCATATCGATTCTTTTATCAAAAGGAATTAACTATTGACGAAATTTAAATTCAGATAGATAAAAAAACCAACTGGGTGTTTTCGGTCTGGGTTCTTGTAAAATCTAACTATAATCAGCATCCGGTAACGATTACAGATTGCAGGTCTATAATACTTACATGAATATAGGTACTTTGTATATAGGTATATAATTTAGAATAATTACTTACAATTCTCCATTAATCCATCTCTGGAAGTTGTTCTGAGCCGCAGCTACGCACTGTGGATGTCGTATATTGCAAAGGAAAGTCATGACATGCATCCTGAGTAGACCGTCCATGAAAGGTTCATCTGGGATCTCAGCGTACCCAAGACGGTTGGTAATAGCCGAACTTAATCGGATGATTTCATTCTGTAAAATACAAAAGTATACTAAATTTCACTGCATCACAAAAATACCGATACCTAATACCAAAGTTAACTCTTATGCTAATGTTGCAAGTGAAGACATCAATAATGTTCATCTTTATATATGTAGGTATTTATAGAATATTACTTAATTTTTTTCTGAATATACTTACTCTCAAGTTCTGTGCATTTGTTTCATCATGAGCCAATCTTCTAAGTGCGAAAGTAAATCCGTTGATCGCAGCGATCCACGGCGCGTAAGCATCTTCGAACTCCAAGAAGGATAGGATATTGAATGCCCTTGAATACGGCATAACTCCGGCTCGAGCGAGGGCAAATACGTCATCAACTATCTGTAGATAATAGATACAATTTTGATTTGTAAACTCATATAATGTAATCATATCAGATATTCATCGTGTACCTTCCCGCGTAGGTAGGTCAGAGTTTTAATTCAAATTTAGTTTTCAGTACCAAAAGCTTTTCTAAAGTTCATACCTGGGCACGATTGATTTCATGAATAACAGTTCTGTTGGTGCTTCGGAGTGCATTCGTAAGAAGAGCCCAATTGGTTGCATCATAGTTGACTCTGTAAAAACCTGAAAACAAAATTCATATTAACAGGTTTATAAAAGATACAAGTTGGTAAACACTGATAAATTATTTACCAGATTGTTGTTTATTGAAGATAACCCATTCTAAGCCACTGCTTCCTCTGTCTAAAACTGTAACTTGGGCTGTAATGACTGCAGATGGTTTCAGATTATAAAATTCTGGAGCGCCCCCTCTCGTCCAAGTGATAGGAATATCCCACAGGCTAGGAGTCTGTGATATACCAGTATTGCGTTCCCAACGAGACTAAAATATCAAAATATGCGTAAAAATATATTTTTAATAGAAAAAAACAAACAAATTATACACTGCATTGCAAACTAATATATTATTATGATAAAAATATTAAGGTAATTTTAATAAGGTCACAAGGTTTAAATAGATTTAGGAAAATACCTGAGTGACCAACATGCGGCCAGTTCTCTGATCTATAGAAACTGTTACAAGAGGATGACCAGCTTGTTCAGACCAGCCTCTAAAATATCTGTCAATCGTGATATCCCCATAAGATGATAAGGCACCATCTTCTGCTGCTGCTAAGTCCCATGCGCTGAATAGATGGTACGGCTCGGCAACATTAAATTTCCTAGAACATTCAAATAACACGTAAAATAAAAGTATCAGAATTGAAGGGTAATAAATGCGTATTACAACTTACCTATCACTGAGGTAATAGCGAAGACCCTTTCGATAGGTTTCAAAGCCAAGAAAATGATGAGTCATTCTGATGATAGCAGCTCCACGAGCGTAGGTAATTGCTGAGAAGTGAGCGCTAACACTTGTAGGATCATTAACAGAGAGATCAGTAAGAGGGTGTGCACTGTCAATGGAATCTGATATCATCACTGTTTGAAGCTGTTCAACGATGAAACGGACGTCATATCCCATTTCTGGAGCAACCTATATGAAAACATTGAAAAAGTTAATGTTTTAGGGAAATCATATTAAAATTATTACATTAATACTGCATCAAAATCGTTTATTCCCTATTAAATGTTACGTACGAAAATAAAAATCTTACCGCATTTGTAAGGAAATATTGGTACAACCTAGCGAATCCCTCGTTTAGCCAAAGATTGTCCCACCATGCGCAGGTGACTAGATTACCGAACCACATGTGAGTAATTTCATGAGAAATAATGTTCGCAATACGCTGCTTGTAATGGTGGTTGGTATTCTGAGGATCGTAGAGAATAAGCGCTTCCCTGTAACAATTAAATAATGTGTTATCAAATGGCGGCCATACCACTGACGTATGATGATGTGTATATTATAATTCAGGTAATTTTCCATACTGTATACCATAATTAATTATACCAAGTACATATATCTATGTTCATTCATGAAAAATATACCTGTACGTCAAAAGACCCCAATTTTCCATAGCACCAGCGGAAAAATCTGGGATAGCAGCTTGCTTCATGTCCAAGTTTGGAGCCATTTCATAGTAAGGAATCTGGGTAAAGTTCTCCATTTCTACCAAAAGTTTCTCACCAATCTCTAAAGCAAAATCGCCAGTTATGCCGGCATTATTTCGTGCAAGAATATGAAATGGTCTGTTCTGATCAGCATTGGTAGCAGCTACTTCGTAATGAGACACAATGAAAGCCAAAAGATAAGTGGATGTTTGGGGACTTGTGTAAAACGTTTCAGAAATTCTGCCATTAGGTAATCTGTAAAAATAAAATACATTTAAAAACCAAATCTAAACATTTTTTATATACAAATCTTAGTAATTCTTCGTTTTTATAATCTTTTAGCTGTACCCAACGCACCTTGCTACGCATATTAAAGAATCAAATTTAAGTAAAAGTCAGTATATGTAAGACCACTAACTTTAACGTTTATTGAAGTTCTATTAGAATATATGTACATTCATATATCCGGGTAGATCTAGTCCAATCGATCAGCAAATAATCAATATTTTTGACTGTAACTCGTCAACCATATGTCCGATCAATATAATTTTGATACCAAAACCTTTTTCAGTGAATTCTCAACAACGTTGCAAAAACATCAGAACTTTATGACTTTGTTTTGTATATATAGATCGAGATATGACAAACATTTTATCTTTTCCTTATCCATACACTAAATTAGCCTAAATAATCAGACATAATTATAAATTAATTACTATAATGATGTATAATCGAGTCGACTTCCTCAACTTAAATAAAATCATAAAAAGTAAAGTAAATAAAAAAAGAATATACTTTATGATATAGGTAAAAACTTACGTATCATTAGTTCTAATTGGCATATTTGAAATGGTTGGACTGAAGCTTGCTTCTCTGTTAATAGTAATATCGAAGAAGGCCTTGAAGGAAGGTTCGTCGTAGCAGGGGAAGGCTTGACGAGCGTGATGAGGCTGGAACTGAGTTGTTCCCATCCATCTAAGAAAAAATATATTCGTAGAGCATAGTTAGAACCATTCTTGAAAATAATAGAGAAATTCAAAGTATAGTGTAACGAGTTACTGGACTATATTTTGTGTCAGATCATTTAGACAATAGTTTGGGTGTTTGTATAGGTATATACAAGTATAATCTTCTAGTGTTACAAGTAAATCTTCGAATATTTATATATAATTACTAGTAGACCTGGCGAACTTTATATCACCTTGGAACATTTGTACTGTTGTTGTAACATTTCTTATCACTACTGAACTCATATTATTTGTAGCGTTATGTTATAGCCTATAGCTTTCCTCCATAAATGAATCGAATCGGATCGGTCCAGTAGCACGTCCAGTACTCCTTGAGATTAGCGCGCTCAAACAATCAAACAAACAAACTCTTCAGCTTTATATTATTAGTATAGATCTATTGTCGATCGATGTTTTCATTTTTTGCGTTAATAGCGGGTTTATTGTTCTAGATTTTTAAAATATGTTCTATTAGGGGTTGACTACATCATCGTAACGACAAAAACAGGACGTAGCGGAAATTTTAAACGAAGCATAAAGTTTTGCATAGTTCCTTAAAGTGTAATAAAAGTCATAAATACCTCCTTCCAGTGCTATCTTCGTACCAACTTCTATAAAAACCTCTCATGTTTGTTTGCAAATTTCCTCTGAAAGTCATCGTTACCTGGTATTCTTGTCCTAATTCTAAGACTCGCGTGGTGTATAATCTCAGGAAACTGTATGGCATTTCGCAAGTAGGATTCTGATTGGCCACTGAAATCTCCTCATTGTTGTGTCGAATGCTCAATGTTTGGATCGTAAGGTCATTGCAGTGCATCACAATCTCATTCAAACCTGCCACCACTGGAGTTATAACGATAGTAACTTCTCCATCAAAAGTAAAAGGTTCAATATTTTGTGGCGGATTTTCAAAATACGGAGTCAACGAGACAGTGTAATGACTTGGTCTTGTTGTAGTTGGGAGACGAAAAGCTGGGTCTCTCATCATTCTTGCGTATTCTTCCCATTCTTCTTCTGGTACTGGTATTGGACTTAATGCCAGCAAGCTCTGTATAAGAGCTGCTGCTAAAACAAGCTGGAACCAGCGGTCGACCTAAAACGTTATAGTGAGACTTATTATCCTCAAAAAATTGTTGGAGACGTAATTGTTCAAAATTACTACCTAATTTACCTTCTACCTCCTAATTCACGTGTACTGCATAAACATACGGAATATTATGAAATGTGTTAATAAATAATTCATCATGGGAGACATAAATCAACAGACATTACCATGATACTAGTTGCCATCACTTTCATCTTCTTAGCATCGACCTACCATGGCTGGAACGAGACTCCCTAAATTCAAGATCCAGTTTTTTGCCAAAGATTATCAATAACAGTAAGTACAGTAAGAGTACAGTAACAGTATCCTTAACCATCCAAAGTTCAAGCGACTTATCTTTACAGTACCTACTTTAAGTACCGTTACAGATTGTTCGAAGGATGGCAATTAACGCATTATTAAGTTCCTATCTAATATACATAAGTCTAAAATGAATTGTAATCATTCTTTTAAAACTCATTACACGTTTTATAGAAAACTGTCATCATTTTATATTTAATTTTGTTATATTTTACAAACAGAAATAAATACTTACCATTTTCACACTGGTTCGCAAGTATAACTAAATAATAGTGCCTTCTGACAATATATCTATTGTAAAATGTTTTAGATGGTTTTTATCTTATCCGAAATATGGTATATATTTCGGTAATTAGATATTATTCAGTGTTATTTAGATAACAGCCAAATATCTTATCTGGATATAATTATATTATCGAAAGCTAGTTTTGCGGCATAATAAAAGGATATTTTTCATATGTAACTACTGTAGCTGAAACATTGTGTAGATACCTACTACAAAAACAAATAACTTTTATAAGGCTTCTGTTTGATTTCCCTTTCCTATACATTAAACGTTCGTTATTACACCGGTTCATGAAGCTCACCAGCACAAAAATAGTCAGAATAGTACCATACGGTTCTACTGTCCTATTTAACAGATGTTAGACCATGTTCCTAGTTTACTATAGCAAATAATTTACCTCTCATTACATAGTGTTACGGCAGACTACTTTATAGAACTAACCGACAAACAAGCAGACGAACTAACAGTAAATAGTCAATGTAGACATTAAGAACACGAAAAGCATCACCGATATGTTGCCAGCAAAGATAAGAAAGAGAAGGAAAAGAAACTGGCTACCTCAACACCAGTTCACATATCGTTTAGCGACAAATTCAGCCAAGAGGGTATTGTAAATAGTTCCGGCTTAAGTAATTGTGTTTAAAATTGATAAAAAATAATGGAGATAATTTTAATTTCACAATATAATACCTTCTGATGTGAACTCTGATCTTAAAATAAATTTTAATAATCACTTGAAAGTGACTGACGAATCAAAACTACTTGAGGTATACATATATGAAGTAAAAGGTAATGTAAGAAAGTGCAAAGGTAAGGCGAAGTGATATAATTTCCTGAACGAGTTTCTCTCCAGATCCAAAGTTGTAATCTCTCATTCTCTGTTTCAGCATCGTAATCTTTAGTTGTGACTTCTACTAACCTTCTTTACAGGCCAACATGCAAGATTTTCAGTTTATGTTTCCATGCCTTGATATACCACATTAACATTAAATCGTTTCCCTCCCGTTGTCGGTTTGAAATTTATCTGATGTTACAATATGCCGATTGATGAATACACCAATACATATACGTAAATATCTTAATCGGTGCTGATTTACATTATAACTTGCTGCATCCAAACATAATGCTTACAGTAACATCGGTGCTGATGCACCGGTCCTAGAAGTTTTTTGTTACTCAGTAATAGCTAGATGGTCTTTTTGTACCAATCAAGTGTGTTTAATATTACGTTACATTTAATATTACCCATAAAATCAGGGTCCATTTCTGTGCCTTATCGGCGTGTTATCGCTACCTCTCTTTTTTGTAATTTACTCCCAGAAATCGTAGTTTGACAAATCTTTTAATTTGAGCACCTTTACCTTTATATTGTGATAGTTCTTTAACAACCACTTTGTAGTTCACAATATAAAAATTAGATTGTGTGTTATACGAAGTATTTCGCTAGACGCATCTTTTTCTATAATTATTCTATGTATGTATTTATATATAAAGTAACACCTAGCTTCTTCGTATAATCAGACAATCCGCATGGCGCAATGGTCACCAGATTGGTCCGCCATTTGAACGGTTCTGCGTTCAATTCCCAGCGAAGCGGAAATTTAAAATAATGAATTAAAATTTCTGGTCATGGTCAGGATGGACATATGTATTTCTGTATCTTCTATGGCACCCCATGACACAGGAAATCTTAGTGTGGGGCTAGGAATGTATGGCGTTATTTATTATTATAATGATTTTAGCAAATAAAAATACGCAGTGAAGAGATGAAATGACAACAACAGTTTTATTCAAATGTATATTAAATTGTAAAATTCCAGTATGTACATTATGGATTCGAAAATAAACTGTATTTTGAGCACTTAACTAATAAGGATAAACTTAAAATACTATATATGCTAGCAATGTCACTATTAAAATAGTGAGCGAAAG
>DWJN01003142.1:0-14066 GCA_018248895.1 Carystus phorcus | reverse complement strand
AAAATTTTGAGCTTTCCATGCGTGCGCTGAGTAAACGGTGAAAGTTACTCAAAAATCATGTATTACAATATTGTTCCGCACTAAAAGATCAAAATAAAAGTCCGCGATAGCATATGTCTAGCTTTTAAGGTTAACCCATTGTAACTATTTTTATGGTAATAAAAATAAAGAATATGGTTATGGTTATAAAAATAATAATTTATATGGCAAAACAAAGTTTGCTGGTTCATCTAGTTATTTATAAAGTAATCACAAAATAATGTGAAAATTATCTTCAATTAATTTCCAAAATGTAATGAATAAAATCTACTTCTTTAAATTAAAAAAATGGTCATGGTTTATCAGGTTTACAAACGTAAAATGGCGTAACACATATTTTCAATAAAATTTGTACACTGTGTTTTCTGTTTTTTAGTTATTATAAAAACGTCCGTGCAACACGGAAACCAGAATAAAATAAAAATCAGCCGATTTAATCGTAAACGTATAGATGGAGGCTCTGATCGGACACCAATGCAATGCCCGATAAAATCGACTGATGAAATCAGGACGTCAGGGGGGCCCATTATATAGTTATACGCATAGATTAAAAATAAAATTTATTTTAAAAATCTTCCTTTGGTAATCAGTGTTTAAATTTTTTATAATTTTAGGAACAATCATAGCGTAATTATTATTCTAGAGATATAAAAATAAAATAAAGTCCCACCATCCCGTCTTACCCTGTGGTTCGGGTAAGATAGGGTATCCCTGTGTGCCAAGATGGGGTACAGCATTTCCCCTGCTTTTCCTGGCAGAATTCGCAGGTGAATGTTGCTTCATCGGCCTCGTCATCCACTCCAGCACAAGAGCAATGTGCCCACTTGCCACAGAGAGAACATTTAATCCAGCCTTCATTCGAATCTAAATAACGACCACTGCAGTATAAACAAGGGGTGTTTTCAACATCCATATCACTCTTGTCATCGTATGTTTTGCGATTATCTGTCATTTTTTTTTCTTTTTTAAGACTCCTGCATTATTATTAATATTCCTTTTTATCCTTCTTTTTCGTCTTCTCCAACTTTAATTGTCCAATTTCATTTCTTTTTTGTTTATTCTCTTAAATGACCGCCTTTTTTTCGGCTTTTCTTATTGACAACTCGGTATCTGTTCAAAAACCCTTACACCAATCTTTGCCGGCTTCTTGTTTTTGAACATTAAAAGGATGGATTTTATTATTTTTTATTGCTACATTGTACGCTAATGTCTTTAAGTCTTTGGTTGTAAGTCAGTAAAATCGAGTTTCCATGTCCAATATATAGCTACACTAGACGAACCAGCAAACGTTGTTTTGCCACAAAAATTGTTATAGTGTGTTAACCCTAAAAGCTAGACATATACTATCGCGGACTTTTATTTAGATCTTTTAGCGGGGAACAATACATGATTTTTGAGTAACTTTCACCGTTTACTCAGCGCAGGCATGGAAAGCTCTAAATTTTACCGTTTTCGCAATATTTATTATTGCTGCTCCTCCCCTATTCATCTTAGCGTGATGTTCTATAGCCTATAGCCTTCCCCTATAAATGGACTACTTACACTAAAAGAATTTTTCAAATCGGTACAGTAGTTTCTGAGATTAGCCCGTTCAAACAATCAAACAAACAAACAAACTCTTCAGCTTTATATATTAGTAAGTATATAAGATAAGATTATATGAGTAACGCTTTGGCATGTTATTGAAATAAATAATAATTAACTTTTAATTTGAATATTTTATGACAAATACATATTATATCAACCCCAATAAAATAACAAGTGCTAAGATCTTTAGGTAATATGAAATTGACTTAAACGGAATTAAAAAGAGCCTCATTTGTATTAGAAAATTGTCTGTTTTCATAAAACTGTGTACGTAAATAAAATTTTGTTTTGTTTTATTGTATTTTGTGTTTTTATTTTGAAGAATGAGAATCCGTCTACCCTCAATTCTTAATCAACCTTGTATGGACCTTACTTGCTAACCAATATAATGTGGCGGCGGCACCTGATTTTTCTTCTTGGAGGTTGAGAGACGCCACATGGTTCTTATAAAATCATTGAAGGTAAATCAAGGATGGATACATGTTTCATACATTTCTCCTCTTTATCTCGAGTATTGTAGATTGCATTTATTGCATTGCAAATACTAAATAAATATAATAATACTTTGTTAATTTAGTAAATTTTAGTTTCAGCTTAGTTAGTAGGTAATATTTGTTATTCTTATCCAATTTCTATAAATGTAAGTATGTAAAGACTAGTGATAAGAATGAGTTGTATAATGCGAGAGTAGGTATAACTGTAAGGTCAACATAAACTTATTATTTTAATTAACAAATGACTAAAATACTTAGGCAATCAGTTTAGATATTTTATTTAGACAATTTATAGAACACATAAAACATTAAGGGTTTTATTGCCTACGCGTATAAATTGGAATTGGAAACATAAATTGTTATTTATTGTAAAACATTTAAGTTTTCGTAGCTATGTCGTCGCCAATAGTTTGAAATAGTTCAATTGAAACGCTGCTAATTTCGTTTTGTTTACAGCTGGTTTATCGTTAAGATTTGTTTTTTGTGCAACAAATAAAGTATTATACGCAACAATAAAAGTATTCTAAGCAAAAAACAATAAAAATATTATATTTTGTAATTCACAATAATGAAATGAATCAAAATACATATTTCAGTTTCTCGTTAATTCAATTACACGGCCTTCCTTATTCAGCGTAAAGTCAGCGCTAGCCTATTTTAATTTACGTTCTATTTGAGTTTATGTAGGTTGTTATTTGCTACAAGCTTCTTGAGTTGGCAAAGCAAGGTACAACAGCTGAATTAAACGCCATACCGGTCATATGATATGAAGTTACCATACATATATTTGTTCATTTTAATTTGCGCCAAAAACCGATTTAGGTATGTAGCTAGTCGTAAATTATAAACAGTCTCATTCATAGGTACCTACGAATGCTACAACTAAACTCCTGGTGTATCATTTAACATTCACAATACTGATTATTAATTAAACGGGTCAAGATTATATAGATACGGACTAGTACTTAATTAAGTAAGTTATAACATTTGTAAACGGCTGATGAAGTGATAAATTAGGTAGGTCATATGGTTCAATGAGATCATTCTAAAACACTTCAATAGATATAATGTAATAAAACGTAATAAAGTGATAACTTTGTATATGCACTTGAATACGTGAACCTCGTAAGGAGATACCTTGTAGTCTACAAGTTGTAGGTGATTAGGTAGGCATTTAGTTTTCAACAAATTAAAGTTTTTCATCGTAATTTCTGTACATAACTTAAGTTATAATTTTCCAAATTGTAGTCGAATGAATGAATGAAAATTAAAGTACCAGATAGACACAAACCACAATTCCTTGAGACCGTGTGTAAGCAATGTTCAACCATCGCTGCTAAGATAATAAGAATATGAGAAGAAATTGATGTTCTGTAGTACGAGTATTAATCAAATAAACTTATTATCACTAATAAGTTTGAAGGTAAAACTGTAAGTTTAAAATAATTCTAAATGTTAAACACATCTATTAATATACTTTCTTTAGCTTAAGCTATAATAATTAGTCGTAATTATAATTATTAAGAATTGCTTTACAATGCAATACAAATTGTCTTTGTAGTACACTATAACAAAGCAACAGACTTCAGGAACTGAGGTACAATTGGCAGCCTTATGACTTATACATAGGTACAGTAATCTCATCCAAACTATTCTTTTTAACTATGTAAAAGAGCAAACAGTTGCTAGTAATGAAGGAACAGTAATATAAAGAGCAGGGAAGTGAATTAATCCAGAGATGAGTAGTTGTTTTTTTACTTTACTTGTTTTTTTAAATACTCCAGGGTCTTACTACTCAGATACCTACTAATGGGAGGAATGTTCACAAACGCAAAAAGTTTAATTAATTATAGATACGTAAATAAATATATATTTAAACATTAACAAAGCGGACGAGAAGTCAATACAGATAAAATGTACACATACCGAATAACGATGTTTACTCAACAGTGCAGTTATATTTCGTTCAATAAATGTTCTCATAGCCCGGGCTTATCAAAACAGTCCCAACTTAAGAATCTTCTGACCTTTGTATCAGTATATTGTGATCTCTTTTGTAATACAGACAGTAACATGATTAATACAATTTAATAATTCAGATTTAATTTTGCTATAATGATCAGGCTAGCAAGTGGTTGTTTGTCCCTTAAAAGTAAAGTAAATAATGTTCGTGAGATCTTACCAAGTGCAATATATAAAAATGTGAGGCGAAACGCGAAACGTTGTGTTACTACGCACATTTCAAAATCAGATAATTTATTCCCAGAACGAGTTGATTTTCCAAGTAGGCATATTGGCCCTCGAGATCATGATCTAGTGACAATGTTAGATTCTTTGGGATACAAGGTGTGTACTTGCATGGCGAAGGCTTAGATATGAATATCATCGGCCAGGTACGGGTTTTACCAGATGCTTGTATAAAATCGAATAAGTGTCATACATTTTCAGAGTTTGGATCAACTTACTGATGACGCGGTTCCAAAAAAAATACAATTCCATGGGTTGATGGATATAGATACGCCTATGAGTGAGTAACTTACTCGTAGTACATAAACTGATTTTGTTAAATTTCATAAGTGTAGTGTTACAATATTTTTCTATTATTAATAATAATAATTTCCAGGCGAGTATGATCTTATTAAACGCGTTCATAAAATCGCTGATCAAAATCAAATCTGGAGATCTTATATCGGAATGGGTTATCATAACTGTTGTGTTCCTCATACTATTATGCGGAATATGTTTGAAAATCCTGGATGGTATGTACTATACTTTTTTTACGATGATTTCTTTAAGGTGAGCTCTTTAAGCTTTAAGCTATTAGTTAATAGGTACAATATTTTCTAACGTAGGACAACGCAGTATACTCCATATCAACCAGAAGTCGCCCAAGGAAGATTAGAAGGGCTCCTTAACTACCAAACTATGGTTAGTGACTTAACGGGGCTAGATGTGGCTAATGCTTCTTTACTTGATGAAGGTACTGCAGCTGCGGAAGCCTTATCGCTCTGTCACAGGTAAATTAATTAGAGCTGCTGAAGTTGGTGTCCATAATTAACATTATCAGATTAACAGATAAACAATTTTACGTTCGTAGACACAATAAAAGGACCAAATTTGTAGTATCAGAAAGACTTCATCCGCAAACTTTGGCTGTAGTCCAGACAAGGTTGGATGCTTTAGGATTGGAAGTAAAAGTAGTACCCGATGTACGACAAGCCGATTTTGCCCAGCGAGATATTTCGGCCGTTTTACTGCAGTGCCCTGATACCAGAGGCTTGGTGTATGATTATTCAGCTTTAGCTACCGCGGCTCAGGAACATGGGGTTAGTACAACACGATAATATTATATATTACCAAGTGAAAAAGACTATGAAATAATATGAAATGCTTTTACGAAATAATTAGCGAAACAAAATTTATTAAATTTATCTAGATTTTTAAAGTTAGAATTTTTGGAAATTAAGTAATTTTTGCATATTTTTTTAGACTTTAGTTGTTGTCGCGACAGACTTGTTAGCGTTAGCGTTATTGCGACCACCAGCTGAATGTGGTGCTGCATTGGCAGTGGGCACCTCTCAAAGATTGGGTGTGCCTCTGGGATATGGCGGACCACACGCCGGATTCTTTGCTGCTGAACATGCCTTGGTTAGACTTATGCCTGGACGTATGGTTGGAGTAACGAGAGATGCTGCGGGAAGAGATGCTTATAGGTAAATTTTAAATATAATATAAAGCCAACGAGAAGTAATGAAGTCATGGATTTAAAACGAAGTGTAGTGGCACCTTTTTATCGGTGCATTTGGATCAAAAGTCAAAAACATTTCATACTGATCCCTATCTACATACAATGTATTGACTATGCATATTGTTTTAGATTAGCCCTTCAAACTCGAGAACAGCACATACGACGAGACAAGGCTACATCCAACATCTGCACTGCGCAGGCGCTGCTTGCAAACATGTCTGCCATGTACGCAGTTTACCACGGCCCCCAAGGTCTCAGGGACATTGCCAAACGAGTCCACAACGCTACGCTCGTACTAGATCATGGTGAACACCAACTTAATTTTTCGATCAGAATGCTCATGTGGAAATACTTAGCTTTTATTTCTTCATTTCAATTCAATTGAATTTAAATTTAAACTATTTCTATTTCATGATTTACAAATCCATGTTTGTTAAATTGAAAATTAAGTGAAATGTGACAGAAGATTAATAGTTCTTTATAATTGTTTTGACCAAATCGCGTGTTTATATCAAAAGAACCAGTTGTTAATTTAATAATATTTCTTACAGGAATTAGACAACGTGGTCACAAACAGACTAACGATGTTTATTTTGACACGCTATACATTGAACCTTTAGTTGAACATGATGTCAACGCCATTAAAGCTAGAGCACAAGATAAGAAAATAAATTTACGTTACTTCGACGATGGAGCGGTTGGTGTAGCGTTAGATGAAACTACCACGATGCAAGATGTCGACGACTTATTGTGGATATTTGACTGCAAAAAAGTCGACGAGGTATTTAATAATGAACTATCGCTGAATTTTACTACTGTGATTAATTCTTGAGTATTCTTATTTATTTTTTTTCAAAAAATCTTGTACGATTTCTAGTTTCAAAAATCTTTACGTAAAAGAAAAGATATGTGCCTTTTCTTATTACTAAAATACTTCTTACGATAAAATGTTATTGTCATATTTACCTTCTACAAATTTAAAAACTATTCAGGTCGTACAAAATGGCGATGTAAGGGATCGTAGTATTCCTAAGGGACCTTTCCGAAGAACATCGCCGTTCCTGACTCATCCTGTATTCAACATGCATCATTCTGAAACGAGGATTGTACGGTATATGAAAAGGCTAGAGAATAAAGATGTGTCGTTGGTCCATTCAATGATACCTTTGGTAACTATAACCTTTCAAAGGAATAAACATTATTTACAAGTACCTGGACTTGTACAAATATTTCATTTCTAGGGTTCTTGCACAATGAAACTGAATTCTACAACCGAGATGATGCCGTGCTCATTGAAACATTTTACTGATATTCATCCGTTTGCGCCGCTCGATCAATGCCAGGGATATCATATCCTGTTTGAAGAACTCGCTAGAGATCTATGTGCTGTCACCGGCTACGACAGAGTTTCGTTTCAACCAAACAGGTAAAACCAAAGTTGTCTTTAAGTTATGCTAATGTAAAATAAAAAAAAACACCATAAACATTATTCGTTATCATATATTACAGTACCATTATCTAACTTATTATTTCATTATCCTCATTATATTGACTTCAATTGTTAATATTGAAATAGGCATCCTTAGAGATAAAGACATTCTCCAAGTGCATTTTTACTTTACAGTGGCGCCCAAGGAGAGTATGCGGGGTTAAGAACAATTAAGCGGTACCATGAATTCCGTGGTGATAACGGCCGAAACATCTGTCTGATTCCTATCAGCGCGCACGGGACTAACCCTGCCTCCGCGCATATGGCTGGCATGCGTGTGTGCGCGATACGCGTTACGCCCTCTGGCGATATTGATATGGAACATTTAAAAGATATGGTAATTATTCAACGTTAAAAATCGCTGGTTTCAGACATTAGTCAAACAATCTTTTTACTACTTACCAATAGCAAATAACAGCTTCATGAAAAGCAAATATGAAATGTAGTAACGTTAGAAATCAGTTTAAGCGGCTTAATATACTATTGCCTTCTTTGTTAGTACCTACACTCTTTTAGACTTATTCAACTTAAACAACGATGTTGAAAATAAAAATTATTTACAATTTGTAGGTGGAGAAACACAGTGCGGAACTTTCATGCTTGATGTTAACATATCCCAGCACATTCGGGGTATTTGAAGAGCACGCGGCTGATGTGTGTGCCTTGGTGCATGCTCACGGTGGTCAGGTTTACTTGGACGGTGCTAACATGAACGCTCAGGTAATTTACACAGAACTCCACGTAACTTACGCATAATTTTGTACTGTAATCTGAAAAAATAGGGCCTTGCATTGGAAGCATTCATTCAAAAACGAGAATCATAAAAGAGAGAGAGAGTGAGAGAATCCTACAACATTTAACAATCACAATCATTTTAGTATCTTTTTAGCTTAATTTAAAATAACGTAAATTACGTCTTTATTAAACTGATTTGAATGTTGTAATATGAAAGTGATTACACGAGTCATAACATTTATTTATTTACTGTCACTATACATACGGAGGTTACAGGTCAGTAACCGAATATTTCAGTGCTATTACTCCTACTTTTATTAAATGCATTTTGGACTATGAATAATATAACTGTTCAATACTATTATAGACATAAAAGTAGTAAAAAAAATATTATTAGTAAACCATTTAAAACTTCTCAGAGAATACAAAGAAAAAATGGTTTATTGTTGTCCGGTGTATTTAGTAATTTGAGTTCAAGGTGTATAGTAATATTTTATAGGTTGGATTATGTCGTCCTGGTGATTATGGCAGTGATGTGTCCCACTTGAACCTGCATAAAACATTTTGTATTCCACACGGCGGAGGCGGGCCCGGTATGGGGCCTATTGGAGTGTGAGTTGTCCTAAATATACATATATTATTATTTTGTTTGGTACTTTTTTGTTTAACTAGTCCACAAGTGTGCAAACGCAAAAGCATGATAGTAAGTCACCCATGGACATTAGCAACATCAAAAGCGTCACTGATGAGTTGCCAATCAAGAAGAAAGAAAATACTGACTTTCAAGTTCCCAGCCAGAACGACGAATCGTTTTGTAGTTGACTCAAGGAAAAGGGTGGGAGCCAGTCAGACAAGCTAGCTAAGCTAACAAATATGTACTAGTAAAAATATTTATGATTCAGCAATAATAATTATAATATGATCGCTACACGAAACTAGGATCAAGTTGACTCAACTTCAATCGTTTCTTACGACACCCTGGTCCGCTGGTATGGGATTAGGGTCTTTATTATAGGTCCTTATTATCATTTATTCTTTTTAATTTGAAGGGTCTTTATTGTTTTATCTTATTTTTTTGTTTATAGAAAAGCACACTTAGCACCGTTCCTACCATCCCATCCTGTGATCAATCCTCTAGCTGATCTGGGCGACGCTGCCCATAGCTTCGGTTCGGTCAGTGCTGCACCTTTTGGATCGTCTGCCATTTTACCTATATCGTGGGCTTACATTAAGGTAATATAAGAATTGTTTGATTAAATAATTTTACGTCACTGGCAGATCAGGCAAGTCCCCCGACTATCTCGGGGTCGACTGACTGCGTCATAGACTGTGAATAAGGGATCGACGATAGGATCCGTACCCTCCAAGGGAAGATATTCAATCTCCCGAGTTCACACCCGGGCAAAAAGGTTATCCTTAAGATCCGACAGCCACCTGGCGATAATTCGCAGCGAAGCTGACAGTGATGGACCACAAGTTGTTTTTGCTACTTTAGTAACTTAATTAATAGTTAAATATAATAAAATAAATATATTGAAATTGTATTAAATAAACTAAAATTGTATTAAATTTTTCAACATTGTATATACAGATGATGGGACCCAGTGGTCTGAGGAGAGCAACACAAGTAGCTATCCTCAATGCCAACTACATGTCACGTCGACTGGAAGGTCACTATAAAACTCTATACAAAGGAGAACGGGGACTAGTTGCACACGAGTTTATAATAGACGTTCGAGATCTTAAAAAAACTGCTAATATAGAACCTGGTGATATTGCCAAAAGACTTATGGATTTTGGTTAGTAAAAAATATTGTACTTATGTGAATTTATATATGTATTCTGAGGATAATAAATTGATAAAAATGTCAAAAATAACAGTTGTATAATGGGATAATAATGTTTTTTTTATAGGTTTCCATGCTCCTACGATGTCATGGCCTGTAGCTGGTACTCTAATGATTGAGCCTACGGAATCGGAAGATCTTCAAGAAATGGACAGATTTTGCGATGCATTGATTGCCATTAGGAAAGAGATTAAAGACATTGAAGATGGGCTAATTGACAAACGATTAAATCCATTAAAGGTCGGCGGTGATTCAAGTTTTTATTATTCCACAAATGTTCTTTTAAGGTTCTACTTTATACGTTTTATGTTTTAGATGGCACCACATACACAAGAGGAAGTAATTACTGAAGATTGGAACAGACCATACACTAGGGAGCAAGCGGCTTTCCCGGCGGTAAGTCTAAATATATCGTTAGAAAAAATACGCTGAATCAGTAACTACTAAGTTGACCTTTTTATTCCATGCACATCGCTATTATTTTTAGACGATAACCCCACAGATAACAGTATTAGACAGATAAGAGTAATAGTAATTTGTTTTATATTTTCAGCCCTTCGTTAAGGGAGAGACGAAAATCTGGCCGACAGTCAGTCGCATTGATGATATGTATGGCGATAAACACCTCGTGTGCACCTGCCCACCTGTCCTAGATGATTTTTGAATGGACTTTGTAAATAAAACTCTATAAGGCGGTCGCGTAATACAATGTATATTCTGTCAATATTGTCATAGAATAAATATCGTCTTCAAACAACAGAAACTTTCATTTGCAAAGATAATTTTGTAATAACTCTACAATGTATAAATATCTAATTGCCAAAAATTGCCAAGATATTGACTTTGAACAAGAGGAGTAATCTATCTAATCCTTAATTATATAGATATAAATATTTTACATTGCGCAAACTTTATTAATTTACAATGACAATTTACATTACAATGATATCAAGGCAACATGTTGGTTTGTTTATCTAAATATAAAATAAACTATATGGAATACTAAAAGTATACATTTCATAACAATAAATTTCGTTCAACTATTATATCAAATTGAAATCTATATTTCGGTATTCCTTGCTATTTATATGAGTAAAGCATTAGCTGACGGTATTTTTATTCAACAATTATGTTTCTTAGGAATTTGAATACGATATAATTTATAATAATATTGCGTGAAAATTATTTGTCAAGATCATTACAATATCCATTGAGGTAACAAAAATCCAAAACTTAATCTATATATCGGCTTAAATTTTATACTAACAAAAATGTGTATAAAATATCCACAACATAATGATTAAAGCATCATTTTTGTAAATCAAGTGCTTCATTTCTTTCAAAAGATTCATCTTTTATTTTGAAGGCGAATTCAACGATTCTTTAGGATACATACCTAATCTAACTCCAATATCCTTAGGTAACCGCATAGCTGGACGCGTAGGAAACGGATTATAAGAGCCCGAGGATGGACTACGCGGATAAGACAACGAAGATAATGTATCAGTTTCTATATGTGGAGTTATAGCACTACATGTATCATCCGATTCTAATTTCGTTTTATCACTTTTGTCTGTATAGTCTTTAGGTAGTGTCGGTGTCTCTCTATTTGGAAATAGTTTAGGTGATATCGGTGTTGATATTTGATCCAATGAGGTTATTTGACACAAAGTATCGCTAGAATTACTCTTAGCACCTATCGGAGAATCATCTTCCGCTGAAGGATCACAAGTAAAGCTAATAGATGACGTTACTACATGTGAGAAATCACTATCACGACTGCTATTTTCAGCTCTTGATGAAGTATCGCTAATTTTCGGCCCCTGATCCACTATGTTACTACAAATATCACTAGCTTTGGTAAGTATAAAATCATTATACTTGCTAGAAACAGACAAGGGATAATTATAGTCGTCTGACGTGAACTTTCTGTCATAGGTTGAAGTGTCTTTAATTTCAGATGAAGGTAATGTTACTGATGCTTTAGAACCTCCTGAAAATGAATACTTAGGCCATTCTGTTAAAAGTTTTTTGTCTTTGTCAGAAAAATCATTGTTTATTGAAGGTCTTCTGTTGAATTCTTCACTAAATTTTGAATTCGGCCTATCTAAAATTCCTTTGTATTCACATTTTGCTAAGAACCCTTTATTTTCCCAACCATATATATCTGTTTTATTACCTAAAGATTCGCTGCTTGGTGTTTTTATATTTTCCAAAGAGAATTTCTCACTCCCTATAAAAGCACTGCGAGACTCAAACGAAAATGGATCGTCAATAGAAATGGGTCGAGCTCTAATAAAATCAGTTTTTTCCGTTGTATCATCTTTTGGTTTTCGTTTTATGTAACCTATCAACGAATCGGAGGTTGATTCTTTTAGTAAAGGAGATTCTATTAACCTACTTTCTATGGTTTTAACAGACATGTTATTACTAAATATATTTTGTTTTTTATCATCAAAACTATCGTTTCTTTTAAATTGTTCACATTTATTTATATCGTTACTTATGCTTGAAATATTTTGCTTTGTTAAAATCCTGCTTAATATTTGTGAATTTTCTTGTATTATTTGCAGGGCTCTTTCACTATTTTTACGCCCTGATTGAATGATGTCATCATTCGTTAAAATCTTTGTTACTTGATCGGTTGATTTTTCAACATTTGTTTGTACGACAATTGGACTTATTTTTTCTTTACCACAAGATTTTTTACTTTGATTTTCATGTATCTCCGTTGAAAATGGACTTGGAGAATTCTTTTTTCCAACAGTGTTATTTTGATTTGATGATTGCTCCGCTTCATTATTTGTAATTTTTTCTACAAGGTTACTTTTTGATGTCAATGAGTCTATTTCTTTATTACAATATTCTTCAATTTGATCTTCAAGTATTTCCTGCGGTATTGGACTTGGAGATCTCTTTTTTCCAAAACTATGATTTTGAGGTAATGAAGATGCTCGTTCTGCTTCTATATTTGAATTTTTTTCATTGAGATTACTTTGCAGCGTCAGTGAATCTGGTTTTTTGGGTAATCGTGAATTTCGTTTTGTTGCTCTTCTGTTTGGAATATCAGCGTTGTTAGGATCAGTTAACCGTGCTCCGAAAAATTCTGGACTATGTTCGAAATATTTGTCAATTTTGAGGGGGATTGGAGGTTCATCTTCACTTACAATTATGCTTTCAGAGCCAGGGCTTCTCGGTGGACTTTCATAATCAGAAAGGTTTTTATCAGATAAATCGATATCTGGTACAAAGTTTGGATACATAGTGAAACTATCGATTATATCAGGAGGTCGAGAACTTAGGTCTATACGGGAGGTAGAAGCTTGTTTTAAATTTGATTCAAAATATTCATATTCATAAGTCGCTTTTGGACTAATAGAAAAAGGGCAAGGTGAAATATCTATAGGGCTTAATTCTGTAAAAGTTTTTTCTTTTGTTAAATTACTTGGTCTCTTTGTATCATATTTCGGGGTTTCTAAGTATTCCGTTGGCTGAGATATTGACTTTATTCCAGAATTGGTTTGAAGAGTTTGTAAAGAAGGAGATTTAAAAGGACTTAATGGTTTAATATTAATATTTTCGGTAGTTGCAGCATGATAACTTTTTAGTTTGGTATCAAACCCATCAATATATGTACGCAGTGGTTCACCGGCAGCTGTATCTAAATAATCTGAAATATCTTTTACAGACTTTTCTGTTGTTGATAAAATGCCATCACTTTCAGGTGTTTTGTTCGGTGCTGATAAGTTAATACTAACTAGTTGTGAATTTTTTGTATCTTTATCTATTGGAGATTTTATTATCTTATGGTTTTTTAATATTTTACTTTCTTTATCATCACCAGGTAACTCTGTTTCAGAATCACTTGCCCTTTCATTTTCATCACAAAGACTGGTATCAGTACTTGATGCAGTATGTGAAGAATATGAGGAACTCTCACTAGAGCTACGAGATCTTATTGAAGCTATCATTTCATTGGCTTCTAATTCCGACACTATTGTACCGTCACCAATTTCATCTAAATCTATAGATGGTTTTCTAGCAAGTCCCAACGCTTTTTCTTTTTTGATATCTTTCCACTTCACAGAATTTCTTCTGTTTTGTGTTTTTCGATATTTTTCTTCTTC
>DWJN01003141.1:0-14067 GCA_018248895.1 Carystus phorcus | reverse complement strand
GCATATGTCTAGCTTTTAAGGTTAACCCACTATAACAATTTTTATGGTTATAAAAATAGTTCTTAAATAATAATTTAAATGGCAAAACAAAGTTTGCTGGTTCATCTAGTTGTTTGATAAATAGAAATGTTTCCGATACACCTAGTTAGGTATTTGCATAATGCATCCAACTATTCTGGGTCACACATATCTATGTAATTGTGCATATTACTGGCAGCTTGTATGGAAAAAACACTTGATTAAATTAAAACAACTGTGCATAAATCATCGTGCAAACCGAATTATTGTCTCTTTTCTTTGTGCTCATTGTAACACTGAACTAAATTATGTAAATGTACTACTTTGCTGATTTACCCAAAAATTTAACTGCGGTCTCTCCACAGTAATCATACTTCTTAGATTCTTTTGTACTTTTGCATTTGCAACTGCCTTCACCAACATTGATATTTACTGTTCTTTTTTGGTGATATAAAGAAAGCAACAGTATAAAGTTCACGTGAAGTAAAATTACAAACTATACGTAGATAGACACTACTCTTGCCTAAAGTTTGTTTCAAATGTCGCTTTTCTGGAAACAGGTATAAAAGGAAAAGCTTTCTTCCGAACTACTTACTTCGAATTGGACATGGTGCCGCCAACGTGGCAGCGGGTCAAATTGGATATAATAATATAAATATTTTTGTTTTTGAAATTCAAATGTTAATGATGGTAACATTTATGTGAAACTCGACAAACAGATGTAGCTATTCATAGCTAAATATACAACAAAAAGGATAAACAAATGTACATGTGCCATGTCTTTACTTGTGCGTATCTTTTTGCGTTTTAATATAGCTGACATCGACCTTCAAACGCTCGAAGGAACGACCTTGTCTTCACTGTAGTTTTTTAGTCTTATTTCAGCGCCAACACTGGCCAATAGACTACGTGTATGTAGGTTTTATCTCAATATTTCAGCTGGCGGTTTTTTGGCAAAGTGTCAGTTTCGATAAGCGTAGGTTATTCTGTGAAGACACGTGTTTTAAGGCGCATACTAATTAGTTCGAACACTCACCGCTCAGTCGCGCCATTCAATGAATCAACCCTCTAGAGACCAGTTTATATGGGTACATGCATCTATTTAAGGTTTACTATAATGTATACTTGCTGGCAATCATTGAACTCCATATTTATAAGTACTTATACATTTAAAGTGACGCCTCATTCATTATTTGCTCGGATATATTTGGGTCATATTTAACTAGATAGATATCAAATAACATAAGCGTACATAGTTTTATGAAATTATATGAGTTTTAAAACAAAAAACAAGACTAATTCGGTTCATATATTCCTTGCATATGTTAATTAATATCGCTTATTTTCGCTCAACTAGGTATACTAGAGTTATAAATTTACTAAGTTATAAATTTGTATACTGTAATCATAGGCTTAAAGCCTATCCAATATTAATAAATAAATATACCAAACAGTACCTATCTTTATCTAAATATTACATTAATTTATGTGTCGAAATCATTTAAAAACACCTTTATTAATGAACGATATTCTATTATTATTTCATAATGTAAGAGTATATGATATGATAGTTACAACTTTATATAATAATCCTAACGAATAATAATTATCTTTTCAGAATCACCGGCGGAGAGCTGTTTGAGCGTGTGATCGACGAAGACTTCGTGCTAACTGAACGCGCATGCACAGTATTCATGCGACAGATATGCGAAGGCATAGATTTTGTGCATAGACAGAACATCCTACATCTCGACATGAAGGTACAACATTAAAAATATTATTAGACGAAAAACTATAGCATCCCACGTTTTAACGATTAATGTCAAAGTTAAAACTGTATTTTACATTATTTTTATCTAGTTTTTAGATTATGGATAGATTAAGTAAATAGCCTAGCTAGATAGGTCCACCGAATACATTGTAATAGGTATGTATATTCGTATTCTGTCTAGAAGGAAATGAAGTTAAAAAAAATATATTTTTTGTTATGTTAGGATTATTCAAAACGACAACAGAAATATTTTACAGACCTTTATCAGAACTATGACAATCCCGGTTTGTGCTCTTTGCGTCTTGGTACCAATCCAACTCATAAATCAACATGGCGGAAAAGCGCGGGAGTTTATGATTGTCTACTGTTGTTGATGGTATTGTTTCGAATCGAATCATACTTTATTCTTGTCAGCCAGTGCTAGTATCAATTAAAATTCGCAGTTTCTACGAGTCTGCAAGTAAAGCTTCAAAATAATTTGTACGGACGTTTTATTTTAGGTTTCAATATTAATTGTTAACTCATACCCCGAATTTAGCTTGTGAAATGGTTATCAATTTGTTTTTAATGCAAAGTATATTACAAGATCTCATTTTAGTAATTTCACATGCCTGTTCATAGAATATTTTAAAAGCAAGGATATTTTAGTATTATCCTTAAACTCTAAGCACGTTAAAATTCTAAGAAATCCCTGAAGCTGGTCCATCTAAGACAATTTGAAGTGTAATATGTACAAGGTTTATATTACCATCTATCTATACCCATGTTTTAAGGTTAAAATAAATCTGTAAATTTACAGCCAGAAAACATTCTCTGCCTCACAAAAACGGGTAACAGAATAAAGATCATCGACTTCGGGCTCGCCCGCTTCTACGATCCTGAGAAGAAGCTTCAAGTCCTTTTCGGAACCCCTGAGTTCGTTGCTCCGGAGGTGGTCAACTTCGATCAGATCGGTTACGGCACCGACATGTGGTCCGTTGGGGTCATATGTTACGTTCTGTGAGTATAATTCATAAAATTTATTGCAACCGCTTGACCATTCTTACTCACTGCTTATTCCGCTGTAAGTGTAGATACTACACAAATATTATTCGAATGCAAATATTGGGTAGCGTTATAATTAATACTTATTAATGAATGGTTATTATAGTCAAATTGATCAATGACTTATACAAAATCTTTTCTAATGATCTCATTATCATGTTTCTATAAGAAGGTCAAGAATACACCACAAACAGACTTAATAATAACTAGAGAACTGATTCAATGGTTCAATCATATTTTCCAATCCAATCATATTTTGAACGAAGTTATTATTCGATTAGATAAAATATTGATAAATAGGCTAAAATTAACAAACATGATAACTAAAAATTTTGCAGAAGCGAAAATCTAATGAATTGTCCAATTTTTCCAGATTATCGGGATTGTCACCGTTCATGGGCGAGACGGACATAGAGACCATGGCCAACGTCACGGTAGCCAAATACGACTTCGACGATGAGGCTTTCAATGAGATCTCAGAGGACGCCAAAGATTTTATCCAGAAGCTTCTTGTGAAGGACAAAGAGTAAGTCAAAAGTTTGCTTGACCGAGTTATTTTGGGACCCGAAGTTCGTCAGATCTGAGGCATACCAAATTACTCGAGTCCAAAATATACATGTTGTAGATAATGTAAATATGCATTTCTTTTTATAAATGTTTTCGAGCAACAAATTACATACGTAATGATAAGCTTATTCGACGCCTTCTTATAGGCGTATTGCCTACGCTATGCTTTTAATTTTATTACGAGAAGTATACCTATGAAATTATGATAAACATATGGCGATAAAATAAGTCTCGCCGTATAACAAAAAAATATAAAATGTATTTTGTTTCCGTGATTGATATGCTTTGAGAGAAAGCTGCACAAAAGTCAGCCTGTCGATAAAGACCCTATGTTACTAGTTGTTTTTGTTATCCAACACTGAAATTATTAATGAACTAATACACTTATCATTTCATACGTATCTATGTAGATATTTATAATTATGCTATAACGTATAACAATATTAGAAATTGCTATGTATGTGCTAACCAATATACTAGTTATAGTGTAGACGTTATAATGTGTTTGTAGTTTAACGAATCAGTAGTGTATGTTATAGAAACCTAAAATTCTTCATGGATTCTTGAAATACTACATAATTTTACTTTCCATGCCACCTACCACTGCTTTTAAACCTTGCACCCACTTCCATGACCTTACTTTCATAACTGCACTCAATTCAAGGTGTTGGGGTAATAGTAACAAGGGTCTTTGTCGCAGGTCACGTCCGAGTGCTACGGAGTGCCTGCGTCATCGATGGCTCATCAAACGTACCCCAGTGAAGAAAGACAAACCAAGGCAGAAACCACAGTTGTCACCCAAACAGGAGTTGGACGTCGCAAAGGACAACCTTCGCCTCTTCGTAGAACGATGGGGCGAACACCCAAACTCCCCTTATGTATTTGATAACCAAGCCCACGAAATTACATGCCTTACCAATGGTAACTGTGAAAGGTCGTCAATCGGTGGGTGTTCTCCTTCACCTAGAAGTAGTCTTAGCAGTTCTCCGGATCTTGTCTTTGATGAAGATGATTTAGAGCCACCTCCGTTGAGAGATCCTTCAAACGTCACAACAAGATACAACCCAGTAGAAAGAAGAGCATCTGATAGTAGTTGTTTTATGCACAAAAGACACGATGTTCTTGTCAGAAAAAATTTGGCCGAAGAAATTAAGAAATTATCTGACCATTTGTTTATGCTGTCGACTATGAATACAGACTTGGCAAATAACAATAACATGAAAGAACTCGACAAAAATGTAACCGAAAAGAAGAAAGTAACTAAAGAAGAGAAAAAATTACCGAATGGATTTAAAAAGGAGTCAACTACGACTATCACTAAATCGATAACGAACGGTGATGCAAGCAAAACGGAGAAAAAAGTTTTTCAATCAAAATCAATGCACAAAATAAGCTCTGCGTTCCTTAAAGAAAAGGAACCAGAAAAACCGATGACAAGTAATATGCCATGGGTGAAATCTGCTCAGTCGAGGGCAAAACGAGTTACAAATATGAGCAGAGATGTACCTGACCAACCAACAGATAAACGAAATACTTTCTTCGAAGAGTTTGGTAGACGACGTGATCAAATTGACAAGCTAGTCAACGGTCAAGAGAACGGACGGCAGCTTCCTTATAGAAGAGGTGATGAAAATAATGCACATAGAACAAAGGATCTTCTTTTACATCTTCTGGAAAAATGGGGAGAAACAGAAGGAGTAGAAGCAGAGAGGACAGCGGGTGGAACATCCAGTGGTGGAAGACACCAGTCTATTTCCTTCGAATGGTCATCGTCGAACCAGTTAGCACAAAATTCGATGTCAAGTCTCCATGCGTTCTTCCAAAGACAGACTTCTGATGAAAAATTGCAGAAGAGCAAAGTGACTGCCAACGTATCAAGGTCCAAGTGATTGTTATTTATGTTAATTTAGACACGGACCTAGTGCCATCATGCCATGACAAGTGCTGTTCATAAAGGTTAGCTCAGTGGTATAGATATCAAGAATTTAAATCTCTATTGAACCAAAAAACTAAACATGAGTCTGCCACCAATATGATCTCTATGCCAAGAGCTAAACTTCATTATAAATGCAGAACACGTAATTATATATAACGGTCAGTGAATTGGAATCAGTGAATGCCTACATTTGTGTTTGTGGAGCCATTTTACTTTTGAATGATCTCTTTTGTAACAAACCTACTAGTAAACAAAGCTTAAAAACGTATGTATAGTTAATTTATGTATGTGTAATAAATTTCTCACGCCCCAGGAGTTGACATTCGAAAGAATTTAGCTTTTGTATCCAAAAATATTAAATATGTACGTAAAACGGTAAGACTATTGCGCTCTTTAGACCAGTACACAATCTTTCTGAAAAAATTTGTTACCAAATTACGTAACGCACTTTAAGTTAGGGTTTGATAGATGTAAAGTGTCATAAATAAGAGTGAGCCACATCGCATTGCAACAATCATTAACATAGTTTTGTATGAACTGATGCCCACTACAGGCACCGTACCAGACTATCACACTAGTAGTGACTGAGCCACTAGACATAACGAAGAAAGACAGCCAAGTGATAATTACAATATAAACTAATAATTCATCTCTAAATATAAACCTTTCTACCTAAGATCTGGGTACTTAAAATGTAGGCTAAGTAGTAATGTCGGAACCTTCCAAAATGTTCGTACAAGTAACACAATTAACGCTTTAAATTTTTTTGTTTGTCATCTCATCTCAAGCGGTACGCCTGCACCGGGCTTGGATCTTAAAATGACAATTTTATACGAATCTAGTCTCCACACTCAAAGCTCAGCACGAATTACGTTGAAGGACAAGACTGAGATGCAATTTTCAAATTGTTACAGGAACATTGACAATAGCATAATTTTGTACGTTTTTTTTGTAAATAAGCGCGGTTACATATACATGGTATCGGCATATTTAAAATTTGTTCCTTACCCGTACTTAAGTGTAATTAATTAATTTTAATTTATTGTTTTATAATACACATGTTGTTACAATATAAGGCTTTATTATATATCTTGTTTCATTTAATCCTCTACTACATTTACATGAAAATACTACCTAGCCAACTTTAAAACGCAAGGAAAAATTTAAATAAATATTTTATGATTATGTTCAACTTAACTTTATAAGCCTTTATGCTTTCTTTAGCGACCGTCTTTCTGCCTCCGCCACTCTGACTCACCCGTGGCTCATCCAATCAGCGCTTTGCACTGAACTGCATGTCACCAAAACAAAACTTAAGAGATACGTCATCAAAAAGAGATGGGCCAAAGCTGTGGCCGCCGTCATAGCTCTGAAGAGAATGGGAGCGAAGTTTGATGACGTGCATGAAGAAAAAACTGAAGGCAAGCCATAATTTTTATAGTATTAAGCATCTATGTATAAAGCTAGAGGCTTTTTATACCATCTTCTTTAAGTGTTTATCATAGAATAGACGCTTCATTTCCAAGAAAAAATATTGGAACTGTTAACTAATTCGATGAAGTTCTTCATACTAAACTAGAATCCCTGAACAAATAGTTTTAGGTATGTAATTCATATAACTAACTGTGTCTATAAGATAATCACTCAAAGAAGGTGTAAGAGCAAAGTATATAATTTAATAATATTATTTTAGTCTTTACCTCCGCTTAAAATAAAACTGTTTGAAAGGCAATCTTACATGCATTGCTCCTTTTCGATACTAAATAGGTACAGGATTCAGCTAACAAATAAAATAGCTTATATTGTAAACGCACACATATATTTCTGGGTGTATATTTGCTTGCCACATAAGCGTATACATTTAATTTAGCACAAAATTTTTAAAATCACAAAATATCCAACTTGCAAATGCGCCATATTGTATTTTTAAATGTCATTAGCAGCTTAGCTCATTATTTTGTGGATTTGGACGAAATTTTTTTGCTCTCATGTAAACAATTTTAACTCTTTGCAAAAGTTAATCGAATAAATACTTTACTAAACAATGTCTATCCTATAAAAATAATGTACCTAATTTAAATTAGGTACGTACAATTAGTTAATATGTAATTGTTTTGTGCATTACCATTCATTTGGTGCTAAACCTTTCATTCAGTTTTGTTTTGGGCGGTTAGTCGTTCTAATATCTTCTACGTATGATTTTATTGCACACCATTGAAAATTAACGTAGTGTTAGTGATCACAAACATTTTCAAGGGTTTTATAACTGATTTGTCAACTGAAATTGTAAGATTACAGCATAAAAGTATACCCGAAAAAGTACGTAGATGGTAGTAGACACGCTAATTAGGTAAATTCGGACAGTTGTTTATTTTTTGTTCTAATGCCATGATTAGCAATAAAATCTTTACTGACGGCAATCTACATTCTTTTAAACTTTTTACATTCTTTTCGTATTACTTAAGAAAACATTTCCCTCCGTGTAGAACGTAGATTAGTACAACGAAGCCTAAAATAATAGTTTGGAAGGTAGAAATCAATTTTTACGTAGGTAAATATTATTATACTTAATGAGAACTGATGAAATGTTTATTTATTGGCGCGTATTTTACTTTACATTTATCATTAGTAAAGAAGTGCCAAATATTTGAGCCTATTTTGTCAAGAACTGTTGAATATCATTGATGAATCTTTTACATTGTCTCGAAACTTTATATTATTTTTCTTCTTTATCTTTATTGCCATAATTTTATTTTAGTAACGTAGATTTAAGACTATTTTCAGTATATTATAATATGAAAGACATTAACTGCTAACATGACCATTAATAAGTTTTGTTCTAATGCGTGCTATTAATTAATAAGATTTATTTACATTGTTGATCTGTTAATAAATAAGTTAGTAAATTTCATTACATTTTTAATGTTGCCATTTAGGTGGGTACCTGAATAAATAATATATTTTTGAGATTGTATTTTCCTCTAATGAACTAAAATACATATCTATGCGGCCTCAAAATTGTTAACTAACCTAGAATAAGTGCGTCGTACTCATGAATTGCATTTATATTCCGTGTAAATGACGTGATTGGAAAGACATGGCCTTAAAATTCTCGAATGTGGTCAATAAATTCATCATTAAGCATTTTGTGTTTCATTTCACCGACTTCGACAAGGTACTTTCGATGTCTACCTTAAACATAACTATAAGAAATAGAACTACACAATGTCTCGAAATCTTGATGTGCTAATTTAATTTTTGTGTACTCGTTACATAACATAATTCTTTATGTACCTTTGTCCAACTATTTTTTAGATGAAATAACCCGTTGAACGGAACTGTAATTTAATTTAACATTGTTGTCACTCAAACTATTCACAACTGGGTTCTCAATTTATGATCGATTATAATAAAATATGTTAAATATGTTCATATTTTTAATTTCTATGTTTATACGAATGAACTTCTAAGACAGTTCCAGATTTATGTGTCAAATTTAAATTCAAATTAATGTTATTTTGTCATAAAATTACGGCTCTTAGAACAGAGCAGAGTGCTATGTGTTATTTCATTGCATTTTACAAAAAAATACATTTATTGCAAAAAATATATGTTTTACAAGTCTGTGAAAAGAAGAATTCTGTACCTAGTACAGTAAAACATATCGACCCACCAATAACCTAGTGCTCAATTAAAGTTAACACAAAGTCAGTCACATCAAGAATATTTAAATTCAAGATATAGCTTAAAAAACCCTGGTAACTTCCGGCTATAAACATCAATGACGCCACAGACATTACCTACGTAATCTGTGACGATATTATCGGAAACATGTGACCATGATCACCTAGTAAGCGAAACAAGTAGGTATTACAAGTAATAACCGCTTTGTCAATGGACAAAAGAAAACAAACAGACTTCAACAAATACACCGTATATATTCCGATGTGCGTTATTAGGGATAACTCAAAAACTCGTCAGATGTCGCTCAAGTTTATATGGGACCATATGATAAGCATAAGCTTTCGAATAAAAGAATCATAGAAATCAGTACATATACCCAGTAAAAAGTTATTACACAAATAAAAAAATTCAGACGAATTGAATACCTTCTTTCTGTTAGAAATGTAAAAAGCGATCTCTTGAGTTAGCCCCCAAACGACTCGTTGCATTCCGACCGAGGGCTTGAGAGCCAATACCATCATTTATCTTGGTCGATATAGTGTCAATCCCTTTTATTGCTGGGCTGGGCAATGACCACTTACCATCAAGTTGCGCGTTTGTGGACTAATTACACAAAGCGATTCTGGCAAAGCCAGTAGGTAAGAAACCTTCTAGCTACCCAATCGAAAACTCCTGATTGAACCGATTTAAACAATTCCGTTAAGACTTACTGGGTGATACAACCTTATCTCTAGCAGAATAGGTAAGATAATCTAGTGTTTAGTAATATGCACCACGAACTTACTTGATAATCAAAGATTGATCAAGATGAATGATTGAAAAGGTTTAATTCTATTTTAATCAGCGAAGACTGCATATCACAATACAATACATACCTATTTAGGAATGGAACCAGATAAATTAGTTCTTCAAAATAAAGATATGAAGAAAAAAAACAATGGAGAAAAATAATTTTATCGTTAAATTTTTTAATTTGTTACGAGACAGACATTTAAATGATTGTATAATTTGCTTCTCCTACCTAAGTTTGGAAAAGTCAATCTAGTCCAATGCTCAACATTTATAGGTACCTGTAAAAACTTCTCCCAAGTTCGTACAAGTTTGGTCAAAAGGAATCGAACCCTAAACCTTTCGAACATTCCAACGTCGGTCAGCCACCGGCATGTATGTATGTAATACTCTATGTAATACTCACCGTATTACGCCGCATGGGTTTTGAAAAACGAAATACAACACTACACGCCTTTAATTGATCAATATATCAATCCCTATTTCAAAAGTCGACAAATAAAAGACGTAATAGTTTTCTATTTTTTTATTTGAAACCACCCAATGATATCGCGCTGACAACGACCGCCAGAGCGATACCACACGGCGACACTCCAAGCAGATTAACGGTAAGATTTCTGGTATCTGGCGCGGGCGCCTGGACCTCCGAACTTCTTGGGCTCGCAGCGCCTCGGGTCAGCCACCAGTAAACTCCTATCGTATTGGACCAGAATGTCTTTAATTTCCTTCTTGGACGCTTCGTCTACAACTGCAAATAGAAAAAAATATGGTTTAAAGAAAAATATAATATGTGCATGACAGTTCAGAAATAAGAAGGTGCCTTGGCATTACAGACATGTTCAAACTATTTGAATTAAACAAAGCTTAGGACTTTTTCTTTAAATAATATTCAAAGTTCAATATTCATATTTGCACAGCCGGAAGAAGCGCTTCGAGCTATTTTATTTACGTGCGTTGGTGGTATGGCTTTAATGAAAAGAATTGTGTAGGCTTTTGTCATATTTATGAAAGTATCATATATGTAGTAAGTATGAAGTTATTGGGATTTAAGTATACCTTTAAAAAGTCTGTGACACTATATAGTTCATATCCATATCTTATAAATCAGCCACTTGAAGCAATTATGAGTAATAATTAGATATAATTTTGAATTCTAGTTCCAATATGTCTGCAAGGTTAGTTAGATTAAATATAAATGTTGTGTACATTTCAAACAAGCATGATATTGAGAGCTCATGCCGTTTGGTAATGTCACCAATGTTCTCCTTTCTCTGAAATGACTGACTTACATGGAGGCAAGTCAGCTTTGGAAAGAAAGGGTACAGCTTAGCTACAAGACAATGTACTAAAAATATATATGAATGCATTGACCACTAGTTGGTTATTTGACAAGTTTTTAAACCTATTTAACATTATTGCATAAGAGCCAAACAACCTACAAGAAGTTATTATTTTTAATTCTGTTATGTATTTGTCTTAAAAATTCAAATTACAAATTCATTATTTCAATAACCCGCCAAAATGTTAATATGAGCAATATGGCGTCTTCTACCTTCGGTGACGTCACACACAAGTGAGATAGAAAGTAAAGTCATAGAAGTTTAGTGATAAAAATTACTTATTCAACATATGTACACTTGTCTCAAACCGAACACTAATTCCTTTATTGTGGATGGTAAGGCTCAAATATACAAACAGTTTGTTTTGTTGAAAAAACAACTAAAATACACAGATGTCAAAAAGTTTGCACACTGGGCAGTAATTTATACTTACATTTCTGATAGAAGGCAATGAGAGCCTTGGAGATAGCTTGTCTGATGGCATACACTTGTGCAACATGTCCACCACCCTTGACGGTCACTCTGATGTCGACTCCAGAGAATTTTTCCTGAATCAAAATAATCAGTGTCAAACCAAAAATAGAAAGTAAAGATAATTTGTACAACAAAACAATACATCAGAGATTGTTCACTTCACATTGAATAATACTCAGGTTCGGAATAAGTTTCTGTCATCATGTTGAAATAAATGGATATTAATTATTATGAATAAGTACATCAAAAATAGGGCTGCCATTTTTATCTGGTTTCCCAATGCTTGTCTTAATGTTTAAAGTTTCAAAGGAAGGAAATGTCTAGATTAAAAGAAATGCTGTTTTGTGCTTATGAAAAACACAATTAATGGAATGAAATACAAATACTGGTATTAAAAAAAAGGTAAAAAAGCATATTTAGTTCTTTTTCTTCTAAGGTTTTGTTCAAGAAACAAAAATCATAATCGTATTTTATAAGTGAAAATTATCATAATGGCAGTCCTATATTTTAATAGTGACAAAATGCAAAGCAAACACAATATTCATTCTCTAAACTACTGAGCACAATTAAATGTAAAATCAACATGCATAATTAACAGGTTAGTATAACATATCTGATAAAATAAACTAACATACACTACAATACCATATTCATTATAAATATAGTCTACTTTGTGAAAAGTAAATTTATTATGAAAATTAAATCACCATTAAAGTTAAAAAAGTATACCAAATTAGTATTAATATGTTCATACCAATTGTGCAAAATTATTGATGAGTAACTGATATGTTAAAGTACATGAATAGAATCTAAAACTAAATTTCATGTAGATTCATGCAATTCATATTTGAGGTGTCATTTTTAAGTTTTAAAGAGGGAAAATACTTGTTACAAAGATTATATACATACTGTTAAACCACTATTGATCCCAATTAGTGTATAGTCAATTAACACCAGGCATAATGCATGCTTAGGGAATGATACAAGACAGTGTAAAAATGGAAGGATGAATTCATGAATAGGCAGGTGTGGTGAACATACTAGCCTTGCTTTTATTATTAACTGATGTTTTAATTCTTGAGACTACACTCTCATCTGATGGTCAGTGGTGATGCAGTCTTATGGTGGAATGCTAACTTTGACAAACGCACATAAAATTATGAAGCTAACCATTTAGGTTTTAGGTGATCAACTTACCCTACCCACTAATTTAATAAATTTGAATTCAAATGTTATATTTAATGCATGCTTAATGCAAAATAATATACAAAAAATTAAAAGCAAATAAAATTGTTAGCAAATATATACAGTTTTATTGTATAAATTGGAATGGAATGATGAGTAAAGTATTAATGGTTTCAAAAATAAAAGTTAATAAATTGTGTACCTTGCCGAGCAACAGTATGGGCTCCTGAAGTTTGTATTGGAGGAGACGGGGCTCCACCAGGTCGAGGGGGCGCCCATTCACACGAAGCACGCCATGCCCACGCTTGCAGTATGCAACTGCTGTGGCTGTTTTCTGGAAAACAAAAAAAAATATTTATTAAAGGTTTGGTTTCCTATGAAGCCTTTGAATCACATTTTAATGTAAAAGCCAGATCAACAATTAGGAATTCCTATGCAGACATTTGTGTAAGTTGATAACATTAACTACACCCAAATTTTATAATGGTGAATGTTCAGAGTATAGAAAACTTCAAATAGGTTATATTTTGTTGCTGTCATAATTTTATTTTCCCAGGGTAAATTCTTAAGGAAATTTAAACTTCATATTCACATGTCTCTTGTAAATATGTAGTTTCCACTAAGAACATCTTAGAAAGTATTTATTTCTAAGTTGGCTGGTACTCAGGAAACGATAATCTGCTTTCCGGTATACCATTGGACTTTAACAGGTTACAACGGTTTAGGCAGGAAAGCACATATTTAAAGTAATGTATATGGGTTTAAACACTATACAATCCATTTCGTCATAAAACCCGAAATATCTTCTAAATAAACGAGATTTTATTCTATGAAGCTGAAAAACACGTGGACGCGCCACACATAACTCACCTTGCGGCCGAAAACTTGGACGGCCTGAATTGGTTCACGCCTCGTCTGAAAAAGTGGAATATTTATTTTTATATAATTAAACTCAAAAATAAAATCGCTGATATTAACAAATTTCCACAAGTAAAAATATTATCGCACCTCTTGCGCGGCAGCCATTTTGACAGAGAAAGAGTGAATTGTTTAACCACAGATAATACGTTGCCAAACAAGCGTATATATACAGAGTATATAACAAGGTCTAAAAATAAGTGTTACAAAAATTTAAATTCTATTTATTATATATATTTGTGACAACATTTTAAATTTTCCATATTTTTCTTTAAGATAAGCACAGCCGAAAATAAGATATATTTAGAATTCCCGTACCTTACCTTTGTCACGACATCTAG
>DWJN01003140.1:0-14067 GCA_018248895.1 Carystus phorcus | reverse complement strand
ACCATTGTCCATGAACATATTGCGACTATAAATTGAGATGTAAGCTATCCTATCTTTTAAGTTGGATCAAACTGCACACGGTGTGCAGAATTAGATTAAAATAGGTTAAGCAGTTTAGGAGTCCACGGCGGACAAACACTGTGACACGTACTTTATATGTTAATATTGATTACCTAATTACTTAAGTAATCCTTACCCGAAGCCCTACAATCAAACAGGCCGCATCCTCGGTCGCCCCTTACGAGCCCCCGGACTACCGGTATGAGATTGGGATTTAATCCAGCCCGCCCTAAAAATCTTCTGTGGTTGTGGGTTTCTATGTTTATGCAGTTTTTTCGGCCGTGGGTTGAGCGGTTAGGTACAAGTTATTTGTAAATAGGAATAGTAAAGCTGCGCCACTCCCAATTTTTCACCCGACGGGCGCACTGAAACATCAGAGGTTGTAGGTGACTACGTCATTATCTAAGCGCGACCCTTTTTTTATCCTAAATATCTCCGCAGCTGCAAAATCAAATTCCAAATTATTTATAACCGATTGTAATCTAGAGTTTGTGAAGGTGTTTTTTTGATAAAATAAACGTTTCTTATTCTTATTCATAAAACGAAGCGAGGGCGGATTTGTTAATTGTAAATTCTTGCTTACCAAATGGTGTACCTAATCATATCATATAGAGGTAGATAAGAATGATGTACATTTGTATATTGGAAATTAGGTAAATTAGAAACGATGCCATTACTGATAACTATGATTATTTTCCATATGTTGATTAGTTTCCTGTCTCAATCGTGTATAGTATAGAGATAATATTACTAGCTTCTTTCTAAGTATGCGGTGCTTAATGAGGTTCGTCGTCGCTACAATTATGGCCTTTTTTGCTGTTTGTCATGGCAATTTAATAGTAAATCATACTATAACAACCAAAGAGGAGCAAAGGCTTCAAATGGTGGTAAGTATCTAAAGTGTATCTGCTTTACCTAACATGAGCTAGTACTTCCGTACTCCAATTCAAATTGGATTTTAATATTTTTTATTTAAATTTGTTTCAGGTAGATATTATTACTAGTAATTGGAAGAATAACGGTTGGACGAACTTGTTTGCCGCGGGAAATTTCTCCGATTATTTTTTCACTCAGTTGCATTCAAGTTCATTTACTTTTTCCGTAACAGATTTCATGCAAAATCATCATAATATTAAACGCATTGTCCCGCATCATTCAAACACTATTATTATAAATTGCTTAAATTTCGCTCAATTTGAACAAGCTTTAACGAGGACTGTTAAGGTGCCTTACTGGCACCCTCTTTCAAATATTGTACTTTACTATCACAGCTCAGAAACGAGACAAGTTCTTGCAAAAATGTTCTTCATATTTTGGTACTATCGAGCTATAAACGTAATAATCGTACAGTATGATGACACAAAAGAGTTATTACTAGTTTCACAATTCAATCCTTTTACTTGTGATAACGTAAAAATTCAACATCGTTTTGGGTGCTGGTTGGCTCAAGATATAAGTTTACCGATTGATAGTTTCGAAAAATCATTCATCTGTGAAGAAGGATGCGATAATGTACCCTTAGAATCCAAACGCCGTTTTAATAATCTTGGAACATGCTTGGGATTTAACGCTTATCACCTCCCTTATAATAATACATCATTGATACGGAACTTAACGCTTTTTAAGGATAAAGGTAAAAATTTACAGGGATGTGCACTTAGAGGGTTTGCCGTGGAAGTATTACCGTTTTTAGATATAAGGGAACATAATAACGGTACCTTTAGTTTGCATTCCCGGGACGGAATGCTATGGAACACTATCGCTGATCGTATGAACTTCACAATAGACCTGTCTCTAAGCAAAGATATTATGAAACGACAGTTCAATTTTGAAATTAATATGCAGCAAATATTTGCGTTTATTCAAAGAAAAGTAGATTTGCTTATCATTCCTATGTATCAGTTTGATATAATAATTGCTGAAGTTGATAATACCATCGCATATAAAGAAAGCGGCGCATGTTTTGTGTCTCATCGGGCCGAATTTGAAACAATAATTTTTGATGTCAAATTTTTACAGAAAAATTCTAATGTAATGGTTCAATTTATTGTATGTTTTTTCTGTGTTTGGTTTGTCTTCTTAATTTACAATACCGAACAACATCGACGTTTTAGTTTTGATCAAGTTGGAAAAGATTTAATGAATGCTTATAGGACTATGCTCTCCATTAGTTTAGACAAACCACCAAAGAGAAAATCATTTCGCATCTTCTTAACTATTGCTATTTGGAGTTTCTTTGTTATTAACTTTAGTACCCAGGCGATTATAATATCCATTTTCTCCGCGCATAAGAGAGGTAAAGAAGTTGATACTATGGAAGATATACTTAAAAAAGGATATCCTATCGAAGCTCCAGCCTCACCAGATATAGACCTTCCAGAAGATGAAGAGAAATTTCGTATGATAATTAATCGACGAGTATCAATTCAATATTTGTTCGATTGTATTAATGCAATGAGTAACAACAGCCGCAGAGTTTGTATTATTGACTGCGCTCTCGGGCTGTATTTAGCGAGGAATAAATTAAACACGAAAGGACAGCAATATCTCCACGTTGCAACTGGTGACCGAATCCACAGTCACTATTTAAATATCATATTACACAGACATTCGCCTTTGACTGTAACCCTCAATAAAATCGCATTATCTTTGGTAGAAGCTGGACTTATCAAGAAATGGGAAGAGTTCAGATTTAATAACATCAAAGAAGAAGCACCAATAAAAGCTCTGACGATGGACGATATAATAGGTATATTTAAAAGCTACGGCATACTTGTCGGTGCGAGTTTATTTGTTTTTTTTATTGAAATAGGTATAGGTATGTGCACGTCGATTCAAATTCATGGAGTTGTATGTGGTTTCATTAAAAGAGAAAATGATAACATAAGGGACAACTAAATATCTATTCTCAGAAATTTCTCTTCGCCCTTTTAACCTGCTCTGGAGCGGAGTGGTAAAATATGCTCTAGTCCTCTTTAGTGACGAGGAGAGACCCGTGTCATGTCATCAGCTATGAATGGGTTGTAGGCTCTCAGACCTACCTACTAGTACCTATATAATAATCCAACTGACAGTTTAGAGATTTTTAAATTGTTACACTTCTAATGAAACCAAAATCCTCTTATACGTAGGTACAATAGTGAATAACAACCACACCTACCCTTAATAGACATAAATATAATTATCGTTATTATAACTTCAAAAGTACGGTGTATTATTGTATTTTACGATAAAAAAATAAAATATAATTGTCGTGATGCGTTTGTGTATTATTTTAATACAGCAAATATATTATCTGCATAATAATTTATAACTTCGGTGAACATTAATCATTGAAGAATTGAGAGGTGGTTTCAATAATTATTGATTTCCTTTAAATAAATTTTCTGATAATGATATTTCAATATCTCAAATGTTTTGGTTGATCAGTATTTTTAAACAGAAATAGTAAAAACTACGATACAAATAAATGTTACAAGTTAGTGAAGTTAGTTAAACAAATTCGTTTTAGTTCTTTATCTCAAAAATTTACTTTAATCTGTATTCCAATGTTGGCGTTTGCTGTGAGAAATATAGTCTTTACTTTGTCTTTAGTCTACATTTTAGTGTAATCTGTGATTTAAATTTAGTTTATGGTTGGATGGAAGAAACGATATTTTGTGTTGTTAGAATCATTATTTTACTTAAATGAAAATAATAATAAATAAAAAGCTTGCAATAACTTAATTTAATGGGAAATTCTCATAATAAGAACATACAACATAAATACACGAAACAATCCTCCCATTCAGCCCGGGACGGCCAAGCTTATTCGAGTCAGGTAAAGTGCGATGAAAAGAAACTTGCTAATGTCATTCTCAGCTGAATATACGTAATGTAAAAAACGCTTTGTTGCTCTCATATGAGACTTCTTGTCCTTTCATTGTTCTTAGATTTTGGAATACACTAGAAACGAGAATAGAAACTGATGTTAATAGCTTAGTGACATTTGAGTGGTCCTTTGTTTCGTTTTATGCAAGTTGTGATGTTTATTTTTGTATACAGTTTAGTTTGTCCCATTTCGTGGGTAACCTCAGTGGGCGCTCATACGTTAGCGTAACAAGCAACCAGTCGGTTTACAGCGCATCGCGGCCTTGGTCTCGAGTGTCCAGGCGAAGGTTAGTGTACATACATAATATATTACCAAATTTACAAAACATCAACAGATACCTCGAGCCACAATCGCATATCTCTGAAGAGAAACATCGAAAGATGAAATAACACTGTAAAATGTGTGTAACTGTGTCCAATAATGTATTTTAAAGTGCAATGATTTATGATAATAATTGCATACTCTATTTTGCAATTTTAAAGTCAGTCTTTTCGGTTTTTAAAAGCATTAAAACATTTTTTTTGTACCTTACATCTAGTTCTGCTGTAAAAACACAACAACAAACATTATACATTTGATATTTACGTATAAATAATATAAATTTCGTTTTTTTATTTAGTCTCCTATCCAAGTGACTTGATTATTCTTTGTAAGTGTATTTTTTCCATTTTAGATGGAATGATTCAACATTAAAAAACCCTCTTGAAGCAAGTAAAACAGCTTGGCCGGTCGCCCACAAAGAATCTATATTCCTGCCAGAATTTCCCATAACCACAGACTTAGTGCATAAAGATTTTAAACTAGTTAAAACAATAGCGAAAGGTGCTTATGGTGAAGTATACAAGGTGAACAAAGTTAGTGAAGATAAGGAGTATGCTTTAAAAGTTCTGAGAAAAGCACAGGTGAGTTTTACCATACACTACATAAGACAAATTGTCAAAGTTATTAATAACCAAGGAACATCTTTCATGACTTTCTTATAACGCATGTTATTGCCATTGAGATTTTGAAAATCTCAAAACAAATATGAAGTAAGACAAATATTCAGACCCTATTTTAGTATAACAAAGAGTATTTAGCAATTTGTTTGTTCATCCATTTCACATACAAAGACTAATAACAATACCCAACTGAATACATTTGAAATATATATAAGTTCCCTAGTAACAACATTATGAAACTTATTAATAGAAGTGCCAATATTATGGCTGTGCAAGTTTTTTCAATAATTGCAGTTCATTGTATCTCATACCACCTGCAGTGAGACACCTGCTAATGTAATATAGCTAACATGTTAGAAATAGGCAAATATATTGCTAGTTTGATTATTTAATTTACTGACATTGTAATAACTGAATTTATATTACATGGATTGTAAGAAAGGAAGATGTTATTAATAATTCAATAAATAACAAAATAATTATATCAGATTTCAAAAACATTGTGCAAGAATTGTGTGCATATTGAGTGAAGATTACTAAATGTTAAATAAGTTTTAGGATTAGTCATGTTTTGTAAAAAATAATGTTTGTATTGTCTGTCTACATTGAGAAATTATCTATACTTCTATACTAATAATATAAAGCTGAAGAGTTTTATAGTTTGAATGCACTAATCTCAAGAACTACTGGTCTGAATTGAAAATTTTTTTTTTTGTTGCATAGTACAGTTACCGAGGAAGGATATAGGCTATACATTACGCTACGAACAATATGAATTGAGTATTGATGAGAAATATTACAAAGACGAGACAATGTTCCAAGGTGATACAAAGTTCGCCGTCTCTACTAGCCTGTAATATAATAATAATAATAATAACCTTTATTTCAGACCATTGAGTCCATATAGTTACATGCCTAAATCTAAATTAAATCCAATGTACTAATCTATCTTTGCAACATCTATAATACTTGCTGTTGTAAATAAATAAATAATTTATATTTAACAGCAACATTACAATAGTTCTTGTAGACAAATGTTATAAGTTTATTAGTCTTTGAATAGGTCTTATTCAAAGAACATTATGTTTATAAATCAAGTGAAAAAAATGTTTGAATTATTTTAGGTGTGTGTATTGTGATTGTTTTCTACAATAAACCAAGGTGACATTACTAGTTGAAGCATAAAATTAGAAATATTGTCATTCAATTTGCCAAGTCTATTAATTTATTGGTAACTTCATTGCCACATATTATTTAGTTTCCGTTCCTTTTGAAATACTTTTGCTTGAAACATGACATATTCAATTATATTATTATAAACTGAATTGCATTACCGTGAATTTATTTATATTATTGATTTATTATAAGTGGAATAACTACTGTATATACAAAAACTTGGATCTTATAATATTAACATAAATCTTTTCCTTATAAATCACAACTGTGTGAAGTTAAGAATATACTATCAAGTTGCCACATATTATTTAGTTGCTTAAGACGCCTATAAAATCAAGTGAGGTTCTTCTACAGCAGGTATAATAGAAGGTAATGGATGATGCTATGGTGTTACCACAATATCTCTTGATTTTTTACAGTAGCCAAGTATGAAACATACAGGTTTCCCATTTTGATTAATGTTGATGCAACATCTATGACCAATAGTAATTAAACTTTAGTAAATTAGTAATTCGCCTTGCTGGGAATCGAACCTGGGACTCTAGGAATGGTGATTCAGCATGGTGACAATTGCGCCACACAGATCGCAATTTAGGTGCAAATTATGGGGGGATAATGGTCAATCTAAGAATTGAAAGTTCAGAAAGCTCTAGAAGTATACAGCCAGATTTAAAAAACATAGTTTTGGGTTCTCTTGCGTATATAAAAGACCCCCATTAAGAATTTTTAATTGTATTTGCAATGTGCAGACAGTAATCAGTTAGTTTTATGATATGTATAGAGAAACTATCAAAAACCTTGTTTGAACCTTTTTATTATGTATTTTTAAATTGGGCTTTAGATTTCAACTCACCTTTTCGAAACTGTAGTAAAAAATATTAACTTTCATAAGGGCCCCATCATGGGTATATGAATTTTTGAGTTGTATACAATTGTTGTGTATTTAAAGTTTTGTTGCTTTCATAACTCATGAGTAACGTTTTCAAAGTGTTTTTTCTGCCGAAATTCAAAAGCTTTACGACAAAAAACATGTATAGGTTATTGAACTGTACGTGAGTTACGAGCAGATCCTGGTATTACATCAGCGTTTAATATGTTAATGATGATATAATATATATATGATGTAGTGCCACAATACCTATCTACCTGCCTGTTGAAGGTTTCAATTTTATAATGACATCCGTTTTCAGATAGTAAGTGAGAGTGCAGTGAATCAAGTGAAGGAGGAAACGCGAATACAAGCCGCTTGTGGACATCATTCGTTCATCGCAGGCGCCGTGTCTCACTGGCAAACCAAGAAAAGACTGTATATTGGTGAGTTATTTTTCTACATACTTTTACCTGCGGATTGGTTCTAACTGCAACTGTTTTCCGCTGTTTTCTGTTCTGCCAGAGGGTTATGGTAATCGACTTTAGCTGGGTATGATGTTATTTATATAGGTAATAATATAATTACTGTTGGGTCGTTAAAGAAAGTAAAAAAAATATTCAATCGGTAAAAAAAAAATCCAAATAATTTCTTGCGTTTCGAAGATTTCCGACCGTCCAACCCTCTCGATACTTTTAAAAACTCACTATATAATATGTGCATGTATTTATCACTTGTAAATACGTTTGAAAAAATTTAAATCAATTAAACGATAAAATGAAAATGCAATAGTAAGATTCCTCTATATTCTTACCTACGTTTAAGGAGCTAATAATAAGCACCTAAATATATTAGTTTTTCGTCCGAACGTTTGCAAAAATGTTACTTTTATATAAAACCAGTTGTGTATCAAAAAATACCCAACTGATTGTGAAATACAGTTATAATAACGGATCTAAATGTTTGTTGTAATTATAAGCAATTAGCTCCTTGTTTTTTGTGTACTTTTTTGACATATCCCGTTAGATTTTTTAATTTTATGTTCGTCGTATTCCTATAGTCAAGTAATGATCGCATTCGATGTAAAGGCACTTCGCAAAATGACAGAAGATTCGCAGTCTACATCTAAAGAATCTCTTGTACTTAGATAATGACTAATTTAAACTTATCTAATGAATAATAACTTTAATTGTTATTGTGTAGCTTCACCGTTAGTTTTCATTTAGCGTTAATTGCTTCTAAATTAAAATATCTTGCAAACATACGTATTTAATATCATTAGGTACATTTTAAATGTACACACTTAGTACCTATATCTGTTTAAAAATAAAAATATGACTTCATAATGCGGTTAAAACGGTAAATGACCCTAAAAAATCTCTTATTTCTCTACCGTTATAATTATTTTATATTGGTTGGGCTATTTAGGTTTTATTGAATACTTGAATAATTTAATAGGTCCTTAAATAAAACTGCTATTAAGGGTATTAATAAACTAAAATACGACTTCTCGATTTGAATTCGGCGTTCACTGATGTGTATCTCCTCGAATAAAAAAGTTATGTTTATATAAAAAGAGATCTTCTGCGAAGTTTTCTTCATTGAAAATAGCAAAGAAACGAACGAATTGGCCACGCAAGAGCGTACAAGCATTCATGTAGAGTAATAGCTAGGCGGATAAATATCACGAAAAAATAATAATATTAAGGACTTGAAAATAATATCGATAATATAAACTTTACGCGAAGTTTTACTAAGAAAAAAGCCAGCTTACGACCTCCTCATATGTAGACATTCTAGGCGACTCCGTTACGTACTAAAACAGATACCTTATAGTGAAGATTGGCACCAATTACTTCTAAATGAAACTATTTATAGTGTTAAACAGTGTAAAGTATAAATCTGTAGCCGTATTTCATATGAGTGTAAGGATGTGTTATTTACATAAATAATAGTGTTGCATGTCGATGCATTTTCCGTTGCGCATACGCATCGTATCAGTCACTAACGTTTCGAAATTCTATGCTGCGTTAATAGTGTAATGAATGAAGAAAATAATAACTATTAGTTGTACCCGGTGCGCGTTGCTACAACAAAAATCAACATTTCGACTGTAACTTATCAACCGTGTGTCCGATCGATATAATTTTGGTACCAAAACCTTTATTAGAGAATTCTGAACAAATTTGCTAAAGACCTCGATGCTCTTCATATCTTCTACCATTTCATAGTCTATAAAGGATATACAGACAAACATTCATTTTTATAAAGAAGATAATATCATGGCAGTAATAATTTTGGTAGTAGTTTTTTTTTGTAACCGACATACGAATAGACGGACCAACTGATGTTAAATGGTCCTCATTGGCCAAGGTTATTCGTGTAAATGTGGCCAAAGACGTAGAACCCTGATTATTGGCACTCAGTAACCAAAATATGTTAATATATTTCACTATTGATTCTACAAACTTTTAGCAGAAAAGAAATGTGCCGATATAGACTTTTTTCTATGTAACTAACCGACAAACGATCAGACGAACCATATGAAAAGCGGTGACTGTCGCGTATGAATATCAGCAAAATTGAAGGTGTAAGATTTGTCACTGCTCAAGAAAAAGAGGAGAGAATAAAGGAAGAATTAAACTACTACTACTCGAGTGACGCAATGGACGCGATGTTATACCGATGCCCAAAGGGTCCTCGGTTCATTTCCCAGAAAGGCTGAAATTTTAATGCGTATAAATTGCTGTACTCCCATTGCGTATGTGTTCTTGTTTTAGTGTGTCGTTCATAGCACCTATGATACAGGGAATCCTAGTAGGGCTGCGTGTAACGTTATTTGTTAATTAAAATAGAATGCCAGTGTAGTGAAAGAATTTATCGATACACTAGCCGATAATAATTCTACGTAGTTGTTGGATCTGCGGCATCTGCGCAACCACGGGATTTCGTATAAACGCACCTGTTACTTCGTTGCGCAACGTCTTACATACGCGTCCCGGTCGGAATTGCGAGTCCCTAGTCGCTAGTGACGTGAAGTTTTAACATGCAGCGTATTGAGCGAGAATATGAAACGTGCTCTTTGTGCGGTATCAGTATTCATGTGCGTGTAATACTTATTATATTGCTAGTAACCGCCGTCGATTCACTTCGGGAAACCTGTCATAATTAAGATAGGTTAGGTTAGAACTCTCGAAGAAATGTTTACAAATAAGTTCTTACCTAACCTTCCTCATGAATCAGAATTAATGTATATGCCGATAGCGTAAAAATCCAGTAGGTATTGCTTTTCAGTTTATCGCATTCACATTACACAAATATACTGGATGTTTTGTTCAAAGAGGTAGTTCAGGAAAATTTTGAAAAATTATAATACACTTTTTTTTCAATATTATTTTACTTCGTTTATCATTATGAAAAAGGAAACGGTGATGTTCATTAAAACCTAGTACATAGTACATAAGCATAAGGTTTTATTTCAACGCCGCCGCGACGTGTCGATACTTCCCATGAGTTTTAGTTCCTATTAAAATTTAGAATAAAAAGCCGGATATTTTAAATTAGCATTGAATATACTTTTTTCTAATACATAGTTTTTCTATAATATATATAAGCCCTATTGACTAACAGATAGTAAGATATTATATAATGGCAGTTGACAGACGCGCAGTATTATGTAGTCACTACTAATTCATGACGTTAATGTACTTACTACCTGTAATAGGTATTTGGATATACTTGGCTTTATACGTGAGTATCCAAAATTACATGTAAATGTGTATGTGACAGTCCTCAATAATACATTTCCAATATCATAATCCAGTAAAAGTAACGATCATTAATTCTTAAGAGATTGAATTGGTATCAAAGTGCGTTATGAATAATTTAGTTAGATTGGACGTTCATACATTTGCCTACTGCACACGATGGGCCCGTGATAGTCACTCCAAGGTTTGGTGATTATGTTATCGCGTTCTATATTTAGTGCCTCTACTGACTCCACTAGGGATGCTTTAAGTCACGGTCAGTTGTATGATTGTGTTGTCGCTGTACACAAAATAGACACACATAAAATGTATTGAAACCAATTATGTTGTGATTGTTGAACGATAATTGAATGTATATGCAAGGCTTTGAAACTTGTCTTGTTATGGATATTGTTGGAAAAGTATGCATATAAATCTAAACAAATAAATTTGTTTCTTCATCCTTTGGCATCGTAGAAGTCAAAATCACTAAACACAGTTACATATGTGTTTGAAAACACAGTTACGTATGAGAAATTAACATAGTACTTATACATTTGCCCGTGAAAATAACAGTATAATAACATTACTTTAGGGCTATATAACAAAATTTCTTTAATAGAAAGTTGACTGCAGCCAAAATTTAAATTATTGATTTTAATCAAATCGGATTTACAATACGGAATCGATCAATAAGGAAAAAAACATGTTAAAAAGATTTATGTGTCTGTTCTTTGGTTTTTAGTGAAAGTTGTTTATTTATATTCGATGCTATTGGGTTTGGAGGAAACGGTTTTTATATGCATTAATGAGTATGCAGCGGTCTCGTAATGTATTTGCCATATTGTTTTAAATAAATAATAGTCTTCCAAGAGTCTATTCAAGTAAATGAGATAAAATTTCTTTCGCCACGACTAAGGGGTGTAAGCTTTGGACGATGGCAATGCAACGGAAATGTATGAGGGCGATGACGCGTTTATATACCACAATACTGAATTAATAATTAGCCGGTAATTTTACTTTTTTGTCATCTTACACAATTTCAAAGAAGTTTTATTTCAATCGCGAAAGTGCGAAAGTAACACGCAGTTGTATTCTTTTTTTATACTTACAAATATTTCCCCCCATTTTAACACTTGATGCCCGGTTCCCACCGGTTTTATTTTTTTTTACTCATACAGAATTACGCCCGTTATAACCCTTTACACCCGATTCCTACGTATAAACAATGGCTATCATACGTCAGTACAATAATTTCATTAATATCATAGACTTTCCTATAAATTTCTATTATCAGTAAGAAACACGACTTGTTTTATAATATAGGAACCGTGCATTAGGAGCTTTATTTTTAAATATCTGTGGTGGTTCCCACACAATATAAGCAAGTGCGATGCTGTGTCACGCTTCTAGTCCACTGGTTCAAATTATGCGTTGTCTGTCAGTAACCGTTAGCGGTTTATAAGTAGATGTTCTTAGTATTACCTTTTTAAGCATATGCGTCATTAATGTATGGAATTAGCCGTTACACGCCCGCTTTGGTTGACACGTATTGAGATTTCTCTACTGTCTTTTAATATGATTTACATGTATTGCATATAAATTTATTGCGTTGTCTCAAGAAGTGATTATATTAACATACAGATATACCACATTGGTTTATAACGCAAACTGTTTCATGTTACGTTTAGTATTGTTTATAAAGCTTAAAGTTATTATTGACTGGGCTTACTTTACGTAACTAATGGCCGGTTTCTGTCAAATATATTGTCAAACGTCAATTCTATAATTGATCAGTTAAATGAAACCGTCAAATTTTGCTCCGAATCGCTTGTCAAATGCGATTTTGTTTTCTGATTTATTATTTATGTCTAATCAGCGTTTTAGAAACTGGAATCAATTTAGCTAGATGCTAAGTTCAACAAAATTTTGATAAGCGTTTCAGAAATCGGCGGATAGTCTGTATATAAATATTTTTTTTCTGTATATATATTTATTTTATTACAACGATACTGGTGTTTTATTAATTATAAGTTACCTAATACAGACTATAGTCCCATCAATAAGTGGAAATCTACAAATATCGGCTGTATGCTTACCTTAAATTTTGAATATTAATAATATTGTGTCATTTGACCACAGGCAGAGAACGCATAATGATAAATCTTACAGCAACAATATTTATAGTTGGTTGTAGATAACACTACACGGGTGGTAACACTTAACAAGTCGTTAATGATCATCTCGCTGTGTTAATTAATGACATTGAGCTGTTAGGGTTTCAAGGCAACGGTCAGTGAACATGTTTGTAATCGTACACATTACGTAATGAATCATCATTGCCTTTAGGGAGTTGACTCGGTGTGTTACCTCATATCAAAAATTAAACACTAAACATGCTTGCGTATTTCAGGAAATATATCGCATCATACAATTTTGTAAACGGCAGTTTGTAAAGGGCAGGTTTTCACATAGTTAGGTCTTTGTTATAATTAAAATCGAATATTGGTATGGTAGTGAATTGTTGTTATAGAATAGGAATATACTTGAATCTTTGAACTGTAATTCGCAAGTTTGAATGGATGTTTGTGGCTCAGTTACATAAGAACTGATAAACAGATTTAGAGCAAATTGCAATACATGTATATTATAGTGCTAATTAGTGCATGGGCTACTTTTTATTTATAATTTGGCTAGATTACAATTAATCGCACAAACAAGATATCACGCACATTTGTTAGGACTAGATACCCGGTCTACAGTCAAATTTCGACCATAATACATTGGTCAGAGCTTTACTTTTTAATAATAATAACGGAAACAATAAAGGTGCTATTATTTTTTTTTTCATTATGTTTTGACGCCTTGCCACACACTTATAGGCCCAGACTAGGATAAGTAATTAATTATAATAGTTCGCGCTAGACTTAAGTAAACTAATTAATATCGGGTCTGTATTTCACCGCGTAAATAAGTAGGAAGTAATATGACTAATAGACAAACAGACATTTTGCACGCTATGAAATGATAAGGTGAAGAGTTTTGCAACAATAGGCTATTTGACAATATAAAAAATTACACTCATTTGCACATATAATGAGTTCCGAAAGCGTTCTGAAATCAAATAATTTGAAAATAGTTACTAATTTATAGAGATATCTTTATTTGAAAACACATTTTCTTAAACGTCGGTCACGAACACCAAGCCGACAGGAGTGAGTCGGCTCTACGATGACGTCATATGCCGGTAAACAGTCATTCGCTTAATACTATTTCATTTTCTGAAACTGCTGGTTTGTATTGAAAAAATATTTTTGTGTTGGATAATCCATTCACCCAGGAAGGCTTATAGAGGCTTTAAAACATAAAGCTACGACCAATAGGAGCTGAGCATTGATAAGGAAC
>DWJN01003139.1:0-14070 GCA_018248895.1 Carystus phorcus | reverse complement strand
TTGTAGTACATGATTTTTTAGTAACTTTCACCGTTTACTTAGCGCACGCAAGGAAAGCTCAAAATTTTGCCGATTTTTCCATATTTTTTACTGCTGCTCCTCTCCTATTCATCTTAGCATGATGTTACATAACCTATAGCCTTCCTCCATAAATGGACTATGTAATACTAAAAGAATTTATCAAATCAGTCCAGTAATTCCTGAGATTAGACCGTTCAAACAATCAAACTCTTCAGCTTTATATATTAGTATAGATATAGATATAACATAATGCTACAGCCAATAGGAGTTCAGTAGTTATAAGAAATGTTACAAAAACGGGACAAATATTCCAACGTAATAGGAAGTTCGCCTGGTCTACTAGTTATTTATAAATCTTTAGGTTTACATTGTTCACAACAGTAAGTCTATTGGGAAGGATATTCCCAGTAGTACTAATTGTAAGACTACTCGGTAAAACTACTGGGAATAGTCCTCTTAAAGCGTAGGAATTTAACTGCATTTTGCAATTCATTTGGAAATAATAGTATTTTTTTAAATTGAAATCTTAATATATATAAAGTACGTGTCACGGTGTTTGTCCGTGATTTACTCCTAAACCACTTAACCGATTTTAATGAAATTTTGTAGATATCTATTGTTTGGTCCAACTTGAAAGATAGGATACTTTTTATCCCGGTAGTAGGGTCCCGAGGAATAATATTTGAACTTTAATTAAATCACATTTACTTCAATGGTCATGAATTACAAATAAAACATAACTGCCAGAGGAAAAGGGAAGTCGAAAGGGGTAGTGTGAGGGAATTTATTAGTCTCCGATTTGTCAAACCTCTCCGTCCATTAAAGTTAAAAGTGCTGTGTTACCACATTATATTGAACGGTAGGGTCGTTGGCGATACGAAGTTCAAGCGGGTCAACTAGTATGTATATAAAAATTAATAGTGAATTGTTAAACGTATGTGTTTATAACCGAACAGCATTCCGTTGGTGTGCTGATGTCAATTTGTGACGGTGTCATGTCATTTGTCGGCTAAGTACACAAAACAAAAGAATATAGATAACTTATAAGCGAAGGCTACACAAAATTTCTCATTACATTTTCCTTTATAAAGTGATCATTAAATCTTAAGCGTTGAACTTAGTTTGATACTATGTAAGACGTTTATTAAACCGTGTAGGAAAGGGTAAACGAACCTTTATGCATCAACATGCCATTTTTTGTTTATTATACTCATAGGCGTGATAACATATAAATTTCGACTTTGTTGGAGGTCTTCGAAATAAAGACTAAACTAATCTAAACCCATCAGCACTGGAGTAGCGTGGTGGCGTATGCTCTAGGGCCTACTCAATGACAAAAAGAGATAGTGAGTCATGTGTTGAAGGCACAATTATTTTATTTAACAGTTTCTGATTCTGCGGAAATCAACTGTTATTAAGTTAGTATTAATATACTCGTCCTTGCAACAATCTGTGAGCATAACCTATGATCGTATGAGCAATATTGTTAAATGCGATTTTGATTTATTAATATCCAACGAACAATTCCCAAACTAGAATTTATTTGAAAAAGATTCTTAGTTAACATGTTAGTCTTACAAGATTTTGATATGCCTTTCAGAAACTGGCCGAATACTCATAGAATAAACATGTCCTCCATTTCCAAATGCGACACACATACCTATTAGTTATAGGATTGGTATATATTTTAATTTATTGTAACTACGTAATTATTATGTCAGATTAAAGGAGGTATTACATATGTATATATTGGTATGTCAGAATCGTAGCAAGTGGAAGGAAGTCGTGATTATACGAGTATGTGTGATTGTTTCAAAGACTAAATTTAAGTTTAGTTATAGCTGTTCAAGCATAGTTGTTATAAATTATTATTTGTTTCAGATAGTCGTCACTGTATTGATAATGGCGGTGAGCGCCGCGCCAGCACCGAAGCCCATCATCGTGTACCACCCTCCAGTACTGCACGCGTCGATTATACACTCCGCGCCCATTATACACTCCGCGTCAATTATACACTCAGCTCCAATTATACACTCAGCTCCAATTATACACGCTCCAGTCGCAGTCTCTCACAGCGTCGTTCATCACGCGCTGCCTCATTTCGTACATTCGCCGTGGTGGCTATAGACATCGTGACGATTATGTGCTTCATTAAAAACTTGTTTTATTTCTTGGTTTTATTTCTACACTAATATTATAAAGAGGAAAACTTTTTGTTTGTTTGGTTGTAATGCATAGGCCCAAAATCTATTTTAACGACTTTAAAAAATTCTTTCACCATTCGAAAGCTACTTTATCCACGACATAGGCTATATTTTATTTTGGAAAAAAATAACCGTTCCGTAAAATATTTGGGGTTTTCGGACACAAAGTGTAAAATAATTTATATGGCAAAACAACGTTTGCTGGCTCATCTAGTATTAGATATAGCACCATTAAACGAAAACTTTTATGAAAGATTTTTTGTTAATCTCTAAATTAGACACATATTTATTTACTATTTATTTTCCCATATTTAATTATCGGTTACCCTGCGGGAATAATTCCATTTATATAAAAAGTAGATACATCCATGGAATATAAACTACGACCATACCAGGTATCGAGTAAACTAATTCAGGGGTTTCCGCACAAATAGACCGATAAATACTAATTGAAAGTAAACGTTTAGGACTCTGGATCGATATAAAGCCAATATTAAAGTATACAAACATTTATCAACGTACAGATTTGACGCCGTTACAATTATTAGGTTGGATAATTTAGTGTCGTGTTAAAATGTAATAATATTCACATGGAAGCTACATTTCAGCGGTAAATTGTTGACGTGGCCGAGCCGTTAATTACTGGGTTTGTTTGTTGTGACACTCGGCACGTGTTGTATGATGCTCACAATACGTATTTGAATGGGTTTCACTAATCCGATAACGGAGAACAATTTTATTGATGATTTTTAAATGTTGTGCCGCAATGACTTGCTTCGGATTAGATTTAACACTGTCAGATCAGTGATTTATGACCTAGCAGGGAGTACCACAAGCGAACACCTGTATCCACGTTTACTTCGACTTAAAGACTAAGGAAGGTCGGTTTCTAAAAGGCTAATCAATGAAATAAATAACTATTAAACTGTTAAATCTATTGTCAAACGTCAAATGGGTCGCCGAAAGCATAATTACCTTTTCCGATTTTTATAATTATTCAGTTTAACAGAGCTATCAAATTTACCTTCGAATCGCATGTCAAATGTGATTTTTTTTTATTTATTATTTTCTTACGTCTCAGAAACTCGAGTACATTTGACATAGCTTCTTAGATAATGTGAGTGTTAGTTTGACAAGATTGTAGCGGATGTTGTTGCAAAAAAAGGGGTTTAGAAAAAATCTGCGGACGTCATCTTAAAATTTTATTTATTGATAATCTTTTTACAAATGTCACTTTTAAAAAACAAATACACATATCCGACCTAACTCGTAACCCTGTATATACATTATATTGTGCCAGTGCCACTACAGAACACCGAGACGGGTTAACAGTCGACAACAAAGATATTTATAAAGCTTTTCAGAATCCAGCGATTACTCTCTAACCCTTACTTTAGTTCAGCTAATCAAAACTAGATGGCGTTGCAACAAAAGCTACGACAACGCTAGAGATTCAGAAAATAACTAGAAGGACAACAAATTATCAAACGACTTGTCAAGATAAGAAAATTCGGGTGCGAACTTTAATAATTATTTGCAATTTTACATATACCTTTTATTTGAAATAAATATTATGATAACAATTTTCATTTATAATAACTTTACACTCGGCGAATATTTATAATAAATAATCGACTCGTGACCGCATTAGTGTCACCGGGTCGACCTTTTGCCGGCATTGACTTATTCCGCTCGACACCAGTATGGTAGTCGTAATGCCTGAGCATTGCCGCCACAGAAGGCTTTCGCGGTATTCATGTCGTTGCTCGAACGTACGTTTCATATTTTCATAAAACGACCGATAATTTTATGAAATGTACATTTATAAGATTTTCAAATCACGAACATTTGACAATTTTATCAACAGCATGTTTTGGTTTATTAAATGTTATAATAGATAGTAATATATACCTATAAACAGTTCAGATAAATACTCGTATTAATGCAGTGTAAAAATGGTTTATAAACATTTTGATTGCATGATTATTGTGGGTTTTAGTTGAAAGTAATAATGCTCAATTTCCGAATAAGCTACAGCAAAACACAGACGTTTAAATGGTTAACTGTACCACAGAATTAACAACATTAAAAAATAATAAGCGTCACTTTAATGTCATATTAATAATGTGTGAATGACTCCTACGACACGAAAGTAATATTAATGTACTTAGCGTATAAACCGCACCTTTAGTAATTAAAGACCTACCTGATAAAAACAACACTTCGAGAATCATAATTATGATATAATCATAAAATTTATCAATTTTCTTAAAAAACGTAATTTTCTCTTTTGCACATTGAAGTACGTTTCTAAAAAACTTGATTTTAGCCGACGTATCTTTAATAAATCTAAATATATGTATATAACTCAAAGGTGACTGACTGACTGACTTACCCCCGGTTTTTGAAAGGCTTATCAAAATGTCGTTGAACTAATAAGCATATCAATAGGAAACTCGGTCAAATTAATTCGAGTTTCTGAAACGTTGGAAGTGAATGATAATGTCTCGGAAGTAAATTTTTGTTAGCTCTGTTTAACTGATTGATTGTTCAAATCAAATGAGATAATCATGTTTTCAACAACCCTGTTGACGTTTGACAACAGATTTGACAGTTTATTAGTTAAATTTTTGTTGATCAGCCTTTCAGTAACAGAAATTAGCGGTAAATCTTCTATTTTCATAACACTATTACTCACTTATTCTCAAAGTTATATTATTTCTGTAAAATGTCGATAGAATTCATAGAAGTTAACTTTTTGCGCGTTAAAAATGCTTGAATTGCTTTCACGGCGACAACGCAGCAATTGAATTGACGTCAAACAGTTTATTTGTTGTCAAACAGTTGTAAAACACGCAAAGAGCCAATGGAGTGCCGGAGTGTCCACCTGCGAGTCTTCTCCACGCTTCTTAAAACAATTTCCCGCTCAAAGTTCACGCTTAGTTTTGTTTGTTCGCGCCTTGTTCCAACTATAAGCTCTAAACGTGTTGTTTAGAGAGCGCTAAAATGCATTTCAATCAATAAAGACATTTCACAAACCCTGTGGCACAATGGCCCTGGGCTCGATTCCCAGCGAGGTGGAAATTTGAAAGATGCGTTTAAATTCCTATTCTCGGTCTGGGTGTGTAATCGTCTTTCTATGTTGTCATGGCACTCACGACACACGGTATCCTAGTGTGGAGCTATGTGTGTGAGGCGTTATTTATTATTATTTATCAAGATTAGAAACCAAAATTCGTATTTCTTTTTTATGTGACATACCGATAAGTAAATGATGGTACGTGACCATCGTCCAAAGGCACTAGCAACGCCAGAGGAATCTCTAAAGCGTTTTTACCAGAGAAAGAGAGAAGGAAGCCAGCTTCAATACTGATATCCTGGTTAAAATGAGAGCGGAATATCTAGAAGGCAACTGCTTTTATTTCCACCAAATATAGCTAAGAATCATCTTGATAGATAAGACTTTCGATTTAAAATGTCCACTATATGTACCTTCATTCATTTTACAATTCGGAAACATTTTTTGTTACAAAATCTACGGTAGTTCTTCAAACATTTCATGCCCTTGGATCACGTGCGTCCCTCGAGTTGTTACTGTAGTGAGTGACACTATCAACGTATAATGACTGAGTTGCTTCAGCGCTAAAATGCCGTTTGGTATCTGTGTGCACGTAATCTTATATAAATAAAAATGAATTGCTGTTCGTTAGTATCGCTAAAACTTTAGAACGGCTGAACTGATTTGGCTAATTTTGGCCTTGAATTATTCATGGAAGTCCAAGGAAGGTGTAAAAGGTAAGTAAATAAAAAAAATCCATGAATTTAATAAAAAAACAACAATTTTCTACGCGGTACGAAGTCTACCGGGTCAGTTAGTTAAATATATAATTAAACGCTAACACAGTCACACTTCCATGTATTATTTTGTCGTGTCAAAATTAAATGTTTATTCAAAGTTGGTTTTTACACTTCGAAACTCAAATCACTCAACAAATCTATAGTATGGTAACGGAAAGTAGCAAGATATTCACAAAAAGGTTTTTCCTACTTTTAGTATATACATATGTGTTATTATCTCATTCATTTCAAAATAATATTCGAGTAGTGATATGATATCATAATACATCTACGCCTAAAGAAGAAACGTTTCTCTGATCCATAAATATTTACCTTAGTGATGTGGACAACAGCAACAAGAACTAATCATCGCACTTCCTGATTCATTCTTGAATCGATTAAGCATTTAAATGTGATATGGCCTTCTACAAAAGGCGTTTCAGTCCTTAAGAGTAGTCCCACTTCAGTGACAGACCTCAAGACATGAGATCTACTTGAATATTTGAATTTTAATTTCTTTAAAGAATATTGATATTTTATTATGTGGTGTTTTTCAAGCTGACTGAGCTCTAAATTAAGTAAACAAATCATTCTAGTAGCTACTGCACTGTCGGTAAATGAGACAATTTACATTGAAGTTTTGCGTTTTATGTTTGCCGATGTAAATTGTACAAAGTATATTTCACCATAATTATTTCACCATATGTATGTGGCTAGGAATTGCTTCTTTTACTCGTACTCGCTACTCTACTACGTACTATGTACTAGCTATAATTATTTTTTTCTATTATTATTAAATAACTAGCTCAAACATTATTAGTAACAAATTGCACAGGTAATTATAGAGGACTAGAACAGCGTCAACTGTTTTCTGTCTACGGCCTCTAGAAAATGGAATAATATTTCAAGGATCTCCTTAATAAACAAACATAACAATGAATTACTAACTCTTTATTAAAGTATTGTAAACGAAAGTTTCTCGTAAACGTTATAAAAACTGTATTATGTGAGAACCATATGTTAAAAAATATTGGCCTAGAGGATACCAGTCCACGCTTATCTAGTTAGTTTTTTTTATCATTAAGAAAACTCTCTAATTAATGTTTTCGTACTTAATTAATTAAGATTAGTTTAGCTAAATAAGCTATTAAATTAACTATAAAGTTCTCTTTGACTTATTTTCTTAACTATTTAATCTCTAATCTCTTTTTCAAATTAACATCAAGAGACTCAGCTTGAGACCATTAGCGACATCAAATAAAACATTTTAGGCCTCCGAGCAAACGCACGGAGTCCCCCGGGGCCGGCCCCAGATCGCCGGGAGGCCCGCGTAAATAATCCCTGTTTATTGTGAGTTGACCCGCCTTCAGATGCCAGAAGGAACAGGAATTATTTATGAGCTTTGTAATTTTTATGTTTATAGCCGTGTTATACACATAGCAGGTACTAACTTTGCTTCAGAGTATAAGATGGTAAATAAAAGTAAAACAACTGAAAATTCAACCTAATCAACTGATCAGTTATTATACGTTTTTTTTTTGTTAATTGTCGATATTTAAATCGACATAACATTGTTTATAAACCGATTGAAATAAAATCAACATTAAACGAATGTTACTATACTTTTATAATACGTTAGAGAAAACCACACTCAAATCGATAAGGCCTTAATGATTAGCGTGCACAAATGTATAAACTAAGAGGCAAAAATTCCAACAATTAATGTTTTGGTTCTATTCCGTTGATAAAGAACTCTAATAATAATGTTTCCTACATATTTTTCTTCTATTATATGCAAATATTAGTATTATGTTAAAATTAATGCACAATTCATGAAAGTAACTTTCATAATATCTTTCCTCCTTTTGTTTGAAATGTGGCGAAAATATCTTTAAGTGATTTAATTTATATTCAACTACGATAATGCTTTTTTGTTTGGTTATACGTTGTTATAAATAATTCATATATCTTGTGAAAAGTAAGGATAAAGGCGATTAATGCTTAAATTAAATATTATAATTGTATATAGGAGTTTCTTTCGCCGTTTCTTCTTCTTGATGTAATAGTATCTTTCCAAAACCGTGGTAGAATCAAAAAATTACTTGCATAAGTGTATTAAAATGAAACACAACCTTGACCACAACAATGACCTACATGAATTACTACTGCATAAATGATTTTGAATTTGAATTTATAGGTCATGCTAAACAAATGTAGTAAAACACGACATTTTAGGTGCCCCAAGCAATATTACGGGCCCCTAGGGGCTGGCCCGCTACGGGGGCCCTCACAAATAATCCCTGTTCGTTGTGAGTGAACCCGATCCGAGAAGAAACTCGAAATAGCTCGCTAATTTTTATGTTTTTGTAAGAAAGTGCTACGCTTTATTTATTTAACAAACGATATCTGAGTGTATTTCTTTGAAACAGTTCAATATTGTTTTCTATGATACATTTCAGTAACATAATATTTATATGTTTATCCTTTATTCTTCCTTAGTCGACTACGACTACTATATCCCATATAATGTAGCCAATTTGTTCGACGCCTAGTTACATAATTTTAGTTTCTGTACTAGTTTGGCTACAGTATATGTACTGTAGCCAATTCGTTCGTCGCCTAGTTACATAAAAATGTCCGTGAAAATGTTTTAACAGACTTTAATCACTTGATATGACCTTTAGCTAATCTTAGTAACGTCATTGCTAAGTAACGATATCGTTCGACGTAAAATGCCCTAAAATACATTGTTATAAGTTTAACGTCAGTCTATCATGGTAGTTTGTAAACGGATTAACCGAATCTTTTTTTGAAAGATCACTTAATCGAGATTAAACCTTATTGAATGAGATATGTTCGGATCTTTGATCATCCGCCATTTTATAGTTATTGAAAGGATCTGAGCAACTTGTACGGATTTTGCCGATTCAAAATTGAGCATCGTATTATTTCATTGTTATAATAATACGGTAATGTTGAGGTTGCAATACCTCACTAAAACCTAATTGAATTTTGTTCAACGTCATAGTATTATATCTCACTAAGTTACAGTAAAGTTATCATGATTGGTATTAATAGAATGGTCTTAATGGTAAATGAACTCATTGTATTGGTCGCCGTGGGCAGTCGAGAATACTCATATATATTTATTTTGATTCTACCACTGTTTCGGAAAGGTGCTTTTCGGCGAAAGAAACTCCTCAGCACATCTTTTGAACTAATAAATACACAAGTACTTCACTAGCCTTTGCGGAGCTAGATACGGCATTTTATTTCCAGGCTTACTTATCCTTTAATTACGAGCTGTCCTTTATAGACTCTGAAATGCTATAAGATAGAGCATCGAGGTCTTTAGCAAATTTCTTCAGAATTCTCTGATAAAGGTTTTGGTAAATTATATAGATTAACACATGGTTGATGAGTTACAGTCGAAATGTTGATTTTCCCTGGTTATTTACATAAAACTAACAATCGTTGAGTAACAAATATTGACACTAGCATACTATAAACGCCATTATAGTCACTACACCCTAAATAACTGCTGTACATGGGTTCGGCTACACTTTGTCTTAAACTACGAGTTGTATTTGAACGAAACTTACGTTGCGCTTTCCATCTCCATCAGAGGTGTTTCTTTAGTGATGTATCGCCGTGGTCATGGAACTAAAGCCAGGAGCTCACGGCTTGTTACTACGGACGTTCTACGATAGTCTTGTCCGTCTATGTTTATGGTCTGAATATGACTTCGTTCTACGATTGTCTTGTCCGTCTATGTTTATGGTCTGAATATGACTTCGTTCTACGATTGTCTTGTCCGTCGATGTTTGTGGTCTGAATATGACTTCGTTCTGCGATAGTCTTGTCCGTCGATGTTTATGGTCTGAATATGACTTCGTTCTGCGATAGTCTTGTCCGTCGATGTTTATGGTCTGAATATGACTGCGTTCTACGATAGTCTTGTCCGTCGATGTTTTTGTTCTGAATATGACTTCGTTCTACGATTGTCTTGTCCGTCGATGTTTATGGTCTGAATGTGACTTCTTTCTACGATTGTCTTGTCCGTCGATGTTTATGGTCTGAATATGACCTCGTTTGGAACGAACTACGACGATTTGTTCCATTACGATAAACCCTCACGATTTATAAGGCATCTTTCCGGAACGATAGTATATGTAAAATATTTGAAGTCCATAAGTGTATGTATATAAATACTTACGTGAAATAAATTATTTGAGTTTGATTTTAATCTTATTTGTTTTTGAGTGTGTTTCTTTTATTTTTATGTCCGTTTAATAAATACAATATAATACAATGTTATTTTAAATATCACCAGTAACATAACACTAAATTTATATAAAATATTTCAGCACACAAGCAGAACCTTTTTGAACGGCCTCGTCGCTAAAATTTTAACGGCACTGGGCGACCACTTGTTTAATTTAAAATGGCAGCAATGTTTATGCATTGTTATGGCAATCAAATGTGTGTGCCGAATTTCAGCTTAATCGGACACCATTAAGTAGGTCAAATTTAACTTGCAAGTTTTGATTACAGACAAAACTAAATATAGGGCTTGTAAAATGCTGCATCGTGTCGCCGCGGCCTAACAACAAGTTAGAAGCGTTCTCACATGTTCACGCCATACATTTGTCAGGTGTGAGATGTACGAAGCGTATTGTTTGCCCAGGTACGAGGTTTTAAATGTAGTTTTGTTGTAAATGCTCTCGTTCTACTTTCAGTAATGCCGTGGCTCTGAAAATATAACTTAGAATGAATGAGTTTTGCGGTTTGATACTTCGCTGTGCGGAAGATTTGGATTCAGCGCTTGCATCGCTTTTTTTTTAACTTGTTTGTAACCTTTTTAAGCAAAGTAATTTAATTTTATGCTATCTATGTTTGTAATAAAACTGTTACTAAATTGATGTTATGAAAAAATATTTTTGGATAGTATTTATTAACGCGATCGATCCCACAACAATGACTTAGAAAATAAATCTGATTGTTTATTATTAGTAACATTTAATATTTAATTTCGGATTACATTTGTTTCATTTTAATCGGGTCACAAATAGAGCAAATGCATTCTAACTTAAAAATTCTCTTCAGGCATTTTGTCAACGACAGATAATATTAGTGCTTGAAAGTGAAACTAGGGCGGTAAGTGATACTTTAAAAGTTCTATTTACTTCTATTATTCTTCTATTTATTCTTAGTAGTCACATTTATCAACAAGTAGGTACATATCGTAAAGTGTGTGTACGAGTTTGTGTGATAATATAATTTCAGAACAAATCTCGTTTACTTTGTTTTGAAACGTTTTTATATTCATTAGAAGCTGTATAATATGTGTATTACATATATATCATTGTTCGGGACTGTACAATGAAATACTTTTAACTTACGTTACGTTTGCAATTTGCAGAATTTTCAACGAAATGTTTTGCCTTTGTGAACGAGCAATTGGTTGAGTGCACTCGTTGTATTGTAATCTAATTTCCGCTTTCTTCCTTCATTCACCTGACTTAATTGAATAAGGGTCGTCACTCTTACAGGTCATGTTAACATTTTTAAAAGCTTTTATTTTATGTATTGTTTGTCGAACTTCACGTAAAACGCACTGAAATATTTAGATGATACTTGGAACGTCTGTCGCTTATCTCAGGAGTGACATTAAATAAATAAATAAATAAATTATGATACTTCTTATCCCTGATAATGGATTTGTTCCGTCGGGATAACAGTACTATGTAGTTACAGAGATTTTTTTTAAGTTATAAAAGTTATCGTTTTGATAGCTTTGGTTAAACTATAAATGTACTTGAGATTTGTGTAACACCTCAAATAAAAGCGAATTGTTTCACAGATAACTAACAACACGTATGGATCGCTGTTCGAAGGGTCCTAGATTCGTTTCCCCGTAGGGCACAAATTTGAATGAGGATAAAATTCGGTCTGGGTAAATATGTTTTTATATGTCATCCATGATACTAGTATACCATATACTAGTATGTTATTATAGTGAGGAAATGAGTGCATAGCGTCATGTTATTCGTTTGGTAATATTGCCGAAGTGAACCGAGGTTGATAATAAATAGAATTGAACGTGAAAAATCTAATAATTATTAGTGTTCTCGTCGATATCGGCTCGCCATCATCAATCGGTCGCATGTGCGCCGCAATTTGTCATCGGGGGATGACATGGCGTCGGTCGATTCTCTTGATTTATTAAATGCATCGCCCTGATGTATTGCCGGCACTGCGCGGGGTGTTCTGTAATCTTGGTGATGTCCATTGTCTCACGACGTTGCACTGTTCTCATGCATTAATTATTAATACCCCTCCCTCATTTCGTTGTAGAAACTTGCGTTATTATACTAATAATACACTCTTGTGAGAAATGTCTCTTATAAATTAACAGGCATTTAATATCATGTTCATTTCAATGTTTGTGTTCCTTAATTTTGTTTATGATATCGACTGTAAAAATATATCAGCGTAGAAAAGTAGTAACATGTTGAACTTACTGCTTGAAGTAGTCACCAAGCAACGTTAAAGGCTGCGTCATCTAACACGCAATGTTTCTGGCTACTAAAGAAAGTGGTACGTACAATCTCCGTTACACCTGTGAAAATGGTACTTAGGCCAGCTCCAGGGTAAAGCCTGCCGATGCCCTTGCACCGCGCTCACCCCGGGTCAACCCGCTTCGGTTTACTCAACATGCTTCGACTACGCAACCGATACGCAGCGTAACCGGTATCGAAAATCCGGCAGTATACGAATTCAAATGACAGTGATTTACTTGCCATAACAACCAATTAATTAACTTACAGTTTGTTCATCTCAATTAACTTTATAATTTGTTCATAATTTGTTCTTGAGAATCTATTTATTAGATCAATGGGTTTCTAATCATAAAAACATTGCGTTTGTACGGTTTACTTTTAATATCCTGATGATAGAAAAGTTTAAATGTGGACTACAAGTCTGTATTAGTGGGGTGTACAACGACTCAATTTTATAAAAGCAATAAAGAGAAGAGAGAAACTGATTCACAAGCTCCCAATTGATACATGACACAGATGAGCATGATAAACGGCGGGCTTTATGGAAATTAATAAGGAAATTATTAACGTAAATTAAGTCTATTATTGAACTTAATAATTATATTATTACAACTACGTTGATCAAGACTCGAGGACTATTACTTGTAGTAGATACTATACCTTAACATGTATTTCGAATAAACAAACTTCAGACTTTATTGTGTGTTATGTAACGTTACTTTTTGTTTGACTCATTCGCTTAGTGCTAAGTGCACACAGGTCTATGTGAAATTTTCGTATACCTTGTATATGGTATCCATCAGTTTCGATTGCTCAGTAATCGTTCACACACGTCAACATGTGATCGTGTGGTATTTGTCAGGGCGCGGTGAGCGGTGACACAGCGACAGGTCGACGAACGATTTCTGATTTATTAAACACATCTCGATGAGTTATTGCAGATGTATGATTAATACCGGCGTTCTAAAAGTCCCGGGTTTGATTTCTTGTGATGAAATTTGAATGAGTTTAAGTTTCTGTTCTCGGTCTTTTTGTATGTCCACGGCACCTCCTCAAGTGGAGCGTCATTTATTAATATATTTTATGCCTGTTTATTTAAAACATTCAAACTGTTATGAGAAAAATGAATAAAGTAACCATATAATCAATAAAGTATCTTCTATACTATAATAAGACTGTAGAACCATGAATTCTGTACATTGAATTATTAAAAAAAATTTCGACTAGGGGGCACTCAATATACGAGATAGAACCCAAAAATATTTTTTTTAGATTTATTGTCTGTCTGTCTGTCCGATCATCACGCGTTAACCACTGGACGGATTTCATTGTAACTTAGTAAAGTTGTTACCTATATACCGGTGTCTATTATAGGGTACTTTTTTTCCCGAATAATATTGAGGTTTCCTCGGGATAGGTGACTAAAGTTTGTATGGAACTTTTTT
>DWJN01003138.1:0-14070 GCA_018248895.1 Carystus phorcus | reverse complement strand
GGAATTTATCAGGGCGGTATAATCAATCGAGCAAGCGCATCAAATATGACGCCCAATCAAGTCCGTTATTTAAAAAAAAACACAACGCCATCGAATGTACTCAGATTATTCACTGACATTATTTCTATTTGTATTTTTGTGTTACTGCCCTTAAATTTTTTTATTATTATTAATTTAAGTCAATGAGTATTACGCAAGATTTTAGTATTTTTCATTTCACTTTGACTAAGAGAATACTCGACTATTTCAAATTCCAAATTATAAATATCTCCGGTAATTTATCCCGAACATTGATAACAGTAAAAGCTCAACATATACATATAATATACATATAATAAGATTTAAACAAAAAAGAACGGCGAAAATCGTGAATACATATTTAATGCAGCAGCAACTCGACTATCCAGACCTTAGTTATATATGTAGATTCGCGATACCCAGATCTTATCAATCCCAAAATGGTATTTACGCTCACAATTACTAATAGTATTGTAGTTTAGGGAGTTTCACATATAATTATAATTATAATGTATTTGAATATTACAAAGCTGGGTGTGACAAAACAAAGAACATGACCTTTACTTGAAGACTGTAAAAAGCCTGGTAAATCGAGTCTCTACCACTTACATATATAATCGTCTAATTTCAACACGTATATCAATGATCACTATAATAAATATTTGATAACCTACACTATTCAACGTTCACGTCTTGCGTTCGTATATTGTACATACGTCCTCTGATTACGCATAACGTGCACTTGTTTGAAATTATTCATCCGAAACTTCGACGGAAAACAATTTTAAGAAACATACGTGATCTAAGTGCAAGCAAACTTGAAGGCAGGTTTTTTTCATTAATCATTATAAATTAATGCTCGACTATAGTTCGACTGATGGTAAAGGGTTTATATAGACTTAGATAGTAAACCGCATTATTTAGTAAATTGTAGTATCTCCACCAATCATAACATTTTTATAAATTAGAAAAAAATTTGAAGATCAATTAGAAGAAATTCAAAAAAGTTCATTTAGGAATGAACTTTTATTCTGAAGATATTATTTATAGAAGTTCACGCCCCATTTGTTATCTGCGAATACTCTCAGCCATATTGTATTTATAGTATTCTAAACCAGCTGCTGGCACGTCAATGATCTATTATGACACAAGGCATGCAAACACAACCTATTTGTACACATAAACATCTACTCTTACCTCTAGCGAGAAGCATATCAATAACTCAAGATTAAATAGGAATGTCAAAAAGTTAATGGAATTCGAATATAGTATAGAAATATAGAACAAGTAGCGTATTGCTAATATATATCAAATAATACCATTTTCACTTTTCTCGTATTATCAATAATACGCGGCAATTTACATAAATACGATATATAATTATCGTTACTGTTTATATTTGTTTCTTTACGAATATGAGTTTAGCAGCAAAGATTTTTCCAATGTACTACATTAAAGCTTTAAAATAAGGAGAAAAGTTGTAACACAAATAAAGTAAAGACTTCTCGGCAATAAAACCATTCCATATACTTTTTGATCTGCCCATGGATTTCAAGTGATTACTTAAAAAAATAAATAGGTATTTTAAAAAACATTACGTGCATCAATAACTTCCTACTATTTAAAAATGCATCCACTTTGCACTAAGTAGATAAAGTAAAGTGTTTTCAAATTCTAGTTCCGTTGACGTTTTTAAGTGTACATAAACTACTGCCTCGTAGGTGTGAAAAGGTTATTTTTATCCCTTATGTCAAAAGCGACTCATGTTCTATAAGTCACTACTATATTGTTTTATAATACAATATGACTTTAGCGCAATAGTTGTTCCCGAACTAAAGTAACAGTTCCAACACGATAGTAAGATATATCGCGTAGTTTGATCATCATATTGAAGGTCCGTATAAGATAAATCCAAGGGATTATTGATTTTGTATTTTTCTAATATAATAGTAAATTTTCAAAGTTAAATATTTTCAATTTCATACTCTACTAGTTTAACTATAGCAACGTAATTCATAACAAACGCCGTCTATTCACCATATTCGTCTAATTGTATCACATTTGCTAATCAATGTGTTCATTGATCGATGAAATATAATAAATTTATTTAGGTACATAAGAACGAAGTTATGGGATAATTAAAAACAGAAATATGCAAAGTATAGAAGCGTCTACGACATATACGGAACCAATTAACGGTAATAGATGTAATGAGATGTGGCGTACTGTAGGTATCAAGTCCACCTTTAATGGCGTCAACGATCGCCCGGCGCTTCTTTCTCACGGGCACGATGTTGGTAGCACGACCTTCGACGTCTGTCTGGAAAGTAACAGGATCACCAACTTGCAGTATCTCGCGCTTGCACGCCAATCCCATGATACCAAACTCGTACGAGATTCCACCTTCGATCTGGATCAAACCTGGAAACATAAAGGCGACATTTAATATTCACCAATAGATTTTCTCTCGGAAACGTTGCACGTGCATGCTTGCCGACATACAATATATAAAAAGAAAAGAAAAAACAAACAAAGAAATACAAATTTGCCACAAATTCCTTGTATACTGTGGTGTGTAACAATTTATGTTAACCATCTAAGTTTCTTTGTTTTCAGTTCATACCATTAAATTATTCAATTCAAACTTTGTATATCCTTGTTAAACATCAGATACCTCCACCAAGAACATATTATAAATAAAAATACATACAACATTACTTACAGTAAATATATTAAAAACCACTAAATAAAAAACACCCTTGCAAAACAATAATTAATGGATAAGAAAATAAATACGAAAAGTCGATTTAAAAAAGATTTCGATAGAACTCACATAGTCATGGCATACATAACTGGCCAAAAAGTCCGAAATAGCACCACTTGAAATTTTTCCAAAAATTGCCAAGAAAATATTTTTTTTTTATCGGATATAATACATAATTGAAGGGCTTATAAAGCTGCACAAATCTTGCATACATCAATTCGATTGGACGTACAGAAAAATAAAAAATATATGTTGTTATCCAAATCTACCTTTTAGCCGAGCGCCGCCCTTCGGCCTTTTACCTGCGTCAACAAACAAACGACGTTACAATAACCTTATCGAATTCCAGAACATATACTACATTTATTAATGATTTTAAACCAATCCACGCCTACAAGTTACATAATGCTAAATTTATTAACGATTTTAAACCAATCCACGCCTACAAGTTGAATATAAATTTAGGAAATATGTCAATTTTAAAATGACTCGTTCATGCCTAGCGTTAAATAACTCAATCAAAGGAGATGTTCATAAGTGGGCCAATTTTTGGAGGAAGTGGCACAGCTATGGTATATACCTCGTAATCAAGCCTGTTTATTGGGCTACTTGATTATGTGAAACAAATATTTTTTAGAACCTTCAATTTTCTTTAAAAAATCAATAATAATTATTCAAAAACTGAAAAGAAAATTATAAATAATAAAAAAATAATAAGAAAATTAAAAATATTCTTCAGGATTCAGTGCTTGATTTTGACTAATTTTATTTATTTATAATTTCGTTGTACTCGCATCACAATTAAAAATATAATAAACTGTGACCACAAAGGTAGAAAAGGTAGAAAAAAAATGTCTTCGTCGTAACTCATAATATCTGTCACTGTCTTAAATATCAAAAATAGCTTAGACACGGTTCAAAGTTTAAACTGTCTACGAACCACGAATAATAATCGCTTATGACATAATCATTATTCTAGTTGTTTCTCTTCACTGTCATTGTAAGTATTAAATGACAAATCAGTGTTTCCAAGGAAAAATTAAAATGTGAAAATGTAAAAAAAATGCTGATGTATTTTTTATTTTGACAGGTTTGATAATGTCCTTATCTAAATTGTTCTTTCTTCACATTGCTACATTTCCAGTGTCCTCGGGGGCCACCTTCCAATATACTTTCTGAACATCCCCTTCTAATCATCCAAAATTATTGCATAAATATTAAGTAAAAGAAAAACAACAAGTTTTCACTTGTTGTCTGCGTACAATACTGGCCTAAAAAGAATAATTGTAAGATCTCTTTTTATATAAATTAAATTCAAAATAGAACAATGGAAAACTACGGAGTTCTGTACCTAGGATATTTTAATGATGACTATGCAAGTGAAATTCAAAGCCACTAAAGATATAGATGACACTGCACTTATTTGTTTCATCCCGGGAAACCCGAATGCTTCTGGATATTAACACACACAAGTTGGTTCAAAGAGACTATCAAAAGTTGCATAAATAAAGTTCATCATTCATGGAAATATGTATTGCATTTAATTTTATCTTTCGAATTTGTTAAACAGCAATTTCTTTTTCTCCAAGTTAAGATTCAAGAAGCGAAGCCAAAACGGCTTATTTCTGATCTTGGTTCACTGAATTACATCTTTCGTTGAATCATTATATCAAATGGCTTGGATAAGTTCAAGTGGTACAAAAGAACCGATGAGTTTACCTTAAGGATATTTTGGTGGAATCCGTTGAGAAATTATAAAACCACTCTTAAGTGTACATATTGAAGCGAATCAAGAAAAATGAAAAAAATAATAACAATATATTGTATCGTAAACTTTGGGTTCTAATTAAAAGCAGATCTTGAGCTGGTGATCTTCAACTATAAAATATCATACACAAAATAACACTTACCCATTTCTTTCGATATTTACTAAAACTCGACCACAATATTCATTTAATAATTTATTATAATATTCATAATCAAAACTTTACTTTATTCATTCCTACTGTACACATATAGTATAGCAATTTTACATGTGATAGGTAGTACAAAGGCTTATCTTATCTATAACAGAGATCTCTTCCAGCCGACCCATCTGAAAACTTTACCACTACTTACTTGTTACAAACCACTCACACCTTGTATCATACGTACGAATATTTAAGCTGTAGCATCATAATATAAGGTTATGACTAGAATTGCTTATTGCCTTGTTATTGTTTTGGTGTTATTTTTGACACATGTGCTATAAATTGAGTATTTTAAATAACCAGTGCAACATTCGTGTCTAATAAGTTCATGTGAAGTCACATGTCAAACGTAGAAGCTTTCAAACCCGGCCCTGTAACTAGGAATGTAAATAGCTGGAAAAATTCACTAATTTTACTATACAATGACCAATAACTTTTACTTTAAGAGATCACATCTTAAGGTGGAATGAATTATCTTTCTTTGCGGTATATTCTTGCGTATGCTTTGTACATTTGCATAACATATTTACACATGTGTACTATGTATTTACTAACTGATTATATGATAACCAGTGTTTTCTAGATCCTCAGTTAAATATATCACATAAAGAAGACAGGTGTTAAGTACGTAGTCGATGTAAACAGCTGCTGAGAAGTAACTTTAGATTAACTGAAATTAATATATAATATGTCATAAATCTTTAGCCTAATTCTAAATTAATTGGTACATATCAAATCTGTAATAATACAAATGCGTTTGATTAAATCAGGAGGCATGCAGTGGCCACTGAACACCAGGATAAATAAGTTGTACTTATAGGATCCGTATAGATAATGAATTGTTGAAAGATATACCGGAGTAATGAGCCTGATCTGGGTTGAGGGCTCGCAGCGTGCGGGTGACTGTTCCATGGAGAGTTGGCTCCAGGGGCTTCGCGATGGGGATGGTGCCACGAGGCAGCACTCGGACGAACTCCGCACTAGCGCAACCGCCGCCCGAACCGATCAAACGGCCGAGAGTGTACTCCACTTCGGTACCGAGCTCCAGGTTGTCGGAGCTACCCTCCAAATTGCTGCAACAGATAATAAAACTGTATTTAGTACAATCAAAACCTAACGAACACTTACAGGCCTACGTAGTCTATCCTCTATGGTACGTAGTCTATAATAGAAGTTAATAATCCTCCTCTTTGAGCTTGCTGGGCTATGTTCCAGCTTAACCTCGAAGGTGAATATGCTAACTTAACCCTGATGAAGAATATATAAACCTACCTGGCTGGCTCACGCTCCCCTTCTAATACTAATATTAAAATGTTTTACATGTTTTTTAAATTTTCATGGTATTTCGAAAGGACACAACAGCTAGACAGTAAAATGCCAAAAATCAATCAATCATGATCGAATACATAATTTGATAGGAAAACTACTTTATCATATCCCTAACATACAATTATAACACAAGTTATCAATATACAAAACGAATCATATACAATCAAATAATAAATACAGTTGTAACAAAAGAATCTGGTTTTTAACGAACAGGACAAAATACACAAAAGCATCAGAACGATGTGGTCCCGTTTATCCCGTCTGGTTGTTACATTTAACAATATGAGGATGTAATAAAGGGACTAATCTTCGCTAACAGTAGGGGAGCAACAATCTAAATGAATACACTCTTGATACGCACTGGTTTAGACGGCTTATTATGAATGTGATCTACAATATAACAAGCCGATCACTTAGCAGCAGTTTATCTCGATTCGTGCTGTTTACATTCAATTATGTATTCAATCACAGGCATATTTATTTGATACTATGTACTTTAAATGAAAAATTATTATGTGCTATTAACTGAAATAACAGCATCAGCAAATTATTTTAAAAAGTATGTTGTGTGGCTAATTCAAAAGCATGGCACTTCATTGGCATAAGTATGTTTATAATGACGCTATTTAAAAAGGATATTTTGATTGGTACATAACACATTCGTAATATCCTATCATTCTAGCCATTCGAAAACCCTAATTTGAATCGATCCTTCGTAACTTCTAAAGGCAAAAATAAAGTACTACGGGATGATTAAATATAAAATACATTATTAACTACACCGCACCTAAATGAGTCGTGCCGGCCTGCGAGAGGTCCTGAATTTTATTTCCGGCCGGGATAACTTCTTGTTTTATCAGTATTTGTGAAGTCTTACTTATGTTCTCCATACTATCCGCGACACAAGGAATCTTTATGCTCGGTTTTTTCTATTAATAGCTAATTCCCACTACTACAAACGAGCGATTATTATATTGAATTTCCAAGAGTCCCCCTCATAGTATTCTACATTTTCTCTGACTCATTTATATCGGAAGTAATTTATTTTTACGCTGATATAACTTGTACCCGTTAGAAAACTATTCATTTTTTAACTAAGTTTAGTGTTGGAATGCAAATAGTTTCTTGCTTCTAAATCCCTTGGTACACCTTTGTGTTGTCTAACAGTCACCTTTAACGTTTTATTAAGAAGATAAATTTCCGATTCACTGAATATAACAATCAAAGGATTTAATAATAAACTAAAAACCGATATAAAGTACGATTCCCTTTGACAAATGAATTGTACTAATCAATGCAATCGACTATGCAAATTGATTAGTGCCCGATACAGACGTTTCTAGAATTAGAAAATTTCTTCAGAGAGAGAAAATCCATATAATATCTAGTACAAAGCCGGTTATTAGTTCGGTGTTTTTTTCTAGAAAACAAGGAACTCGATTTATTTAGAGTCAAAACTGAGTCTACTTTCCTCTGCGAAGTAGCTGCTCGTTGGATATCTTCAAAATGTAAGATGGTCGAATGTATCTAGCTAGCATTTTATATGAAAATTAAATAAGAGTAAGACTGCGAGTTTTGTCGTAGCGTGACCTGATGCAAGTAGATGACTGCACAAGTGGGATTGAATCGTTCTGTTGTACCCAACCGGACGCGGCGCAATTTATTGATTCACTGTATACGCTCCTTCAAATTTATACCATTCAAGGATCTACCCAACAAACAAAACATTTGCCTTGACGTGAAAAATGACGTGCACAAGTATTGGAAAAATACATACATGAATAAATGAATAAATGATTTTGAACTTGAATTTGACGTATCATCGTATACTTAATCTTAAACTTTGAAGATAACAATCATTCACAATGGGGATTATCATCAACCAGGAGAATGTTTTATCTCTCGATGTGCTACAAGAAAATAGCTATCTACTTCAATGCACTTAAATAGTATTCGAAAAACCTAATCGGGCATCCGTTAGTTTTGCCCTGTCGACATTTTTTTATCTCTTTTTATATGTAACTACCCGACAAACACACTAACCGCCTGATGGTAAGCATACATCACCCATGTGTACCCACAACACCAAGGGCGTGGCCTACGAATTGCCGGCCAAAAGATAAAGTAAAAAACAATATACCGGCTTTCAAGCCTTCAGTCGGACCAAGACGAGTACTTTGATAACAGACTCCAATCCAACAAGAGGGCGATCCACGCGGAAAAGATAATCATAACATCCTGGTCTACCCGTATGCGTATGAGATTGGGGTCTGATTTCTAGGTCGTCACGATACGGCCAAAATTAGACCGACATTGGATACCTTCCCCAACATGCTACCAAAAACAGAGTCAAAAGAGTTACATTATAAAAAACAAATAGCATACAAACAAACTTCATCATACTCCAAACGACTGATCGAAAAATACACATTGTTGCAAATTCTTGGCGGCCTGCATACCAGAAGTTATTAAAATGCAATAATGTTATTAAACCACTTTGTGTCATGAAGTTTTGCAGAAATCCACTGACGATGCTTGTTCAATTAACAAAAAGTATGTCATGTTCCATGACCAGTCTCCATTTTAGATCAATCGCGTAATTATTGATGTCAACATCTATAACAGAAATCATAATTGTGTTTTTGCCCTACAAATTATAAAACTGTGTTTGTATTCAATTAATTCTTCGTCTAACGACTTTATCGCTTGGCTTACTTTTACTTAACTAACAAATCCTGAAGAATGAACAACATGTTGTTATTTAAGTTTAAATTTAACCGTATGGAAGTGTAACAAATTAGTGAATATTAAATTGATACACATTACTTACATTTTTAATACAGCTTTTTATTATATTCGCAACAGCTTCATAAGAGCTTACAACCTGTTGGTGGCATTTTACAATATCATAAACGCATACGTATTCCTACTACATAGATAATAATACCTCCATTAACTAAGTAACTACTATAAATACACGCCGGAAAGCGATCTTTGTTACCCTGCTATTGACCGGAAACAGTAATCTTGCAGATGTAGACTGCCAATATATTAGACAAGAGGATTATATTGCAATCGAGATCGACAATTAATATCAATGTTTAAGTTTATAATCTATAATTAACTTAATGTGACTTAAGACTGTGTATTATAAATCTGTCCCTTATTACAATTAACCATCAGTTTATTGTTTATTTTAACATATTTATTCGTACTATGTTTAGTTACCGAAGCTGTGAGACACATACTTAATATGTATAAATCAATGTTTGTTAGTTTGTGTTTATTTATCGTTTACGGGTTTTGAAATGGTAGATGGAGCACTGATGTCTTTAGCAACTTTGTTCAAAATTCACCAAAGAAGCTTTTGGTATCAAAATTATATCTATCGGACACATGATTGATGAGTTTTAGCGTAGAACCGCGCACTGACTACAGGTAATAATAAAACGTGAACTTAGACGAGAACTAGTTTTTTTCTAAACTCTTTTATTCTCACAAAACCGAACTTCAAAAATATTTAAGTAAATGCGCTGACCTGAGTATGACTCAATATCGTTAATTATATTGGTGTAACAAATATGAGTTAAATGCGACAGCTATACACAGAAGGATAACTAACTAAGGATAATAATGCAATCGCTCAAAATTATTACATAATTATAATTATCTTTTAATGTACCTGAAAGATGAAAATTCGCATTTGCTTTACGTAAACACAAACAATATTATCACAGATGAATAATTATTTACGCAGACTTATACCAGTTACAATTATAACGCATGGCGAGGAAAAACATAAAAATATTATAACTAAAAATACACAGCACAAAGTATCTGGAAATATAAATCCTGATACAAAGACAAAATGAGTAGACATTGGATCTATAAACGATTCCACACCACCTCTAAAAATAACCCACCCTTAATTAGTATTATTTGCTAAATGCATTAGCTTAAAACATTTCTGTCAATTATTCTTTCCAATACTTCTCCATGTAGTTAAAATTGCAGAGGAATAGCTAGAGCTACTTTTAAATTCAAAATACACAATATTTTTTTCTTTATCGAATATATTTTTGTAGACACTAGTTTAAAATAACATGGTCTACACCTGATGACATAAATTATCAAAAGATTAATAACCTCGCGGGAGAGACTAGTAACTGCTTTCACTTAACTAGGGGGATTTAACATTATAGTCCCGTGGAAAAAAATATTCAAGTGGTGATAAGATTACCGTTCTTATGGAATAGGACTTTTTCAAGATAAGACCTATTATGAAGGGTTCTTTTCGCTCTAAGAAGTAATTTTGTAACTAGGTCCAATGTCGTCTAACCCGAAAAAATAACAAATGTTTATATAAAAAAAGAGGGGTCGAGAATAAATTAATTTTGTATATTTAATGAAGTATGTGGCTGGAGCCACGCGGACGTCAGTTTGAAAATCAATAGCATGAATATATCAAGTGCAACCGGCAGTTTTCAACCAGGGGGATGCGATTCGCCGACGGGTCTTGCAATGCAATTAGCAACAAAGTCTGCCCCGAGCTGTCGGCCGACATACAGGTTGATTTGACTTTGTTCAAAGGAATAATGTTAAGCCTTATATATAGACTTATATACGTGTAATTTCGAGGACAAATTATATGCCATAATTAAAAAGTCTCCGTTTTCTGTTGTATATTTCTATGCAACCTTATATTTCGGTACGTTGTAGACTTTTATGGAGCGTTTAATTAACGTCTGTACATTACAATTATCGTTGAAAAGCTTAAACGGTATACCAAAATTGCGTTGCCAGCATTATTTGTAACAAATTTATTAAAAAACTTTTAAGTCTTTGTTTGTTTGACCTATAATTATTTGACGTTTAAATAAGAGATAGATATACAGCATCGCGAATATCTCTGCTGTACCTACACGTGCTCTACTTGTAGTTTAACCATCACTGCAGTTGCACGCGGATAAAAGCAGGTCGATGGCATTGTTTTCTCGACTGCTTTACAAAATATCGATATTAAAGATGAACTAAGAAAGATAGCTAGCTAGGCCATCCTCGTAAATGTAACTAACACATATAAAAACAATATATCAAATAAGATTAGTAATTTTTCAGATTAGCGCGTTCAAACAAACAAATTATTCAGCTTTGTATTAATTATTAATTATTATTAGACATCTTCGCCACTTACCATCACGTGAGTTTGATGTCAAGCATTAACTTATAACAAATAAAATAAATAGTTTCAGACACAAATTTCACCTATAACAAGTTGAAATACGAACTAATACTTATTAAATGCAGATTGCGAAAAACATTAAACTGAATTGCTTCCAACTTTAATATACAAAATATTTTGTCTTTATCGATTTGTTTTTCCGCCGCTCAGCAAAAACTTTTTACAAATTTATGTTTGAGAAACTATGCGCAGACCGCGAGCAACAGCTAGTACATTTGCACACATGAAAACAGTAATTCGCTAGAAAAGCAACTTAACTCAAAGGAACAGCTCGAGCAAACATTCGCTGTAAATAAATTAAAAAAGCACAGAAAAGCGTATAAAGTATTTCAAGTGTATTTAATTTTCTTTCCGTTCAGCGTTGGAAATAGGAAATAAGCAAAAAAGTACGATGTTGATAATTCGTTTTGAATATAACAATTTCCTATTTTAAAAATGTATAGAACAATAATGGAAACATCTGGAAAATGGTTTCGATGTTTAGCATTTGGACGAATCAACGACCTCGGGACTTCACGACAGCTCAGCTAAATCTATGTGACTTCTTTGGTGTGCAATATAAGCCGGTCGATCGACTTGAATTAGCCTCGACCAACCAAGGTTTGTTTGTTATGCACTCCGTAGAAATTCTTCGGATTAAAGAAAACATTAGTAAATAGTAACTGTACGCGCACCAATATTATTTCGTGTAGAATTTTATTAGTCGACAAATTTTCTTAATTTAAATTTCAAGTGTTTGAATGTTCTAAACCAATGCTTGCTTTCGGGTATAATATTTTTTGCAATCTACTTTCGTGATAACGATAACATGTTTTGAAACCAGAATGGAATTAATATTTTGGAAGGGAAATTTTGAATTAAACTTAATTTCATTAGTTACGTTTAAATGTTAATACGTATTTCACGGTTATAGATTTTTTGTAGAAAAAAAAGATCGTGCCCTAACTTAATGTTACGGAATTGACTTTTTATGATTTTGGTAACTAAATTTAAAGCCAATACTAAGATCACTATATCGTCGACTCCCTTCAATCCAGCCATCATAGCCAGTCATTCCGAATCGTTTCAGCCAGACGGTGAACAAACCGTATTGACGCATTGGCGTATTTACATTAGTAAGATACAGCCAGACCAATCTCCATACTTTTTATGACGAATAAAAAAAGTGCCAGACTGAATTTCGGTTTTTGATTGCGTCATATAAAGATTATTTTAATGAATAAATTAGAATATGCTCAGTATGTCTTTCATTATTTAATATCGGCATTAAACTTTTAGTTATATTCTATACATATATGGGGCGTTGTTGCCAAATCAATTCTGACGATATTGCTTCGGCATTGAAATAATCTGTATCGGCCGAGATTCGTAAACACATGTGAGGTAAAAATTAATTGAATCGCAGCACATAAAATTTCTAAACACCATTTGTAGCAAATCCTATCCAAAATCCATACATAACCTAGCATATAAGGCCATTAGTGACCGTGCAGCGCTATATTTACACGCTGGGACTAATTGCGAACTCCCCCTGCGGCTCCCGTTCGCTACTTGATATCGACGCAGACTACCTACACCCCCATCCATCGTTAATTTGTTTCGAAACGGTCGTCTTTATTCGGACTATTTTAATTTAGACTCTTTATTCAAGTGTTCTCAACTTAAATACGAAATGACGAACATTACACAACAGCGTTATATTTATTATTAACGTATGGATATTTACGATAATCAACATCTTCGTGTAAAGATTGTAATAATTGTAAATTATCTAACTTACTAGAAAATTAACAATATATGATCGATTGTTCCAAATTGGAAACTGTAAGACTACATTTTACATACGGAAAATTTTTACTAAACCAAAAACCGCCCTTGTCAAACATACAGGACATTTTCCGTTTATCAAGACTGATGTATAGGAAATTGCGATGCAATAACAATAATATCTTGACATCCACAAGGATATTCTAAAAATATATTCTTACGACCTCGTAGACTCAGGCGCGACTTGTAAGGCACCCATTATGTAAAATACTTTACAAATATCGTATTTTGCGATTTGATCCATTCTGGGACAAAAATTCAAATCTGTCAGGAAAAAAATAGAAAGAGAAAACTTATGATAGGTACAAAATTATAATTATGATGACGGATCATTTTTATTTAGTGGTTTCCTTGTAAATCTGTTACAGATAAATACCGAGAAACGAATAAAAACCAAACACCAGACCGAAAGAGACCACTTAGACTTTTGTCACCAGTATATCTTATCAACAAAAAAAAATAGCAGAAAAAAATACATAAACAATATTTGGGGAACGCTGTAGTTGAGGCTAGAAGAAAAAACTAGCATTCAACCCTTACATAACTTATTCAAATAGTAAGCATAGCACAGAGCCTCATGATTTGCCTACTTATCTACGAAGGTATTTATTATATGGAAGGTATTGCCTCGTCCGTTGCTCAATTTGTCTGCCGGGGAGGTTGTCTTGTATAAAAGAATGATTCTTACAATCCCAAACAATTATTTATACACACATACGTTATAGAATAAACTAGTTGACCCAGCAGACGTTGTTCTGCAACATATATAAACTAGCTGACTCGGTTACTGTGACTAAGGTTTACATACTCAATTTTGTCAATTAATTGCCTAATATACCATCTGTATGGAACTAATTCTTTGTAAGATATTAAACAAATAATTTGCAATAAAATAATATTGCGACTATAAATTGAGATGT
>DWJN01003137.1:0-14071 GCA_018248895.1 Carystus phorcus | reverse complement strand
TTTGTAGTTTTTACCAGAAAGCGCCCTCCGTGACTTGCGATAGCTTTGCGCCAGGTACGGCTTAACAAACTATGTAGGTACCTACTGTCCTATACCAGTAATTGGATCGACCCTGATTTATTGCCATAAATCAGGTTGCTAAATCATTATCCTATGTAATATCAGCAATGCAGTATTAAGTTTGGGCCTTGAAGAACATTTTCTGTTTCTATTAGTCAGAAGGTACTTATTTGTTTATGATACACGGGACCATCGGTCCGTTTCGTGTTCATAAAAACACTGATTTGTGATTGGGTCACGTAGCTGTGTCTATCATGTACCAAACTTTGACTTTCGTCCATCATATTTGGAGACGCAGCCGGATAGACAGGCGCGTGAACGAACTGAAGATTTTTCCTTCATTCTCATCATTATCATTAAAAGATTAAAAGTAGTACAATTATGTGATGTACTTAAAAACCTTTCTAATAAAGAAATAAATAACTGAACAAAAGAGGGTGGGTATTATTTGCAAAATTTATAATTTCTAAACACGTCCATTGCCGTTTATATCCATTTAATCATCCAAAGGATAAGTAATCCAAGTCTTTACAGAAAAAGAAAGCATAATAGATCTGCCAGTGCTTTCGCTCTGTAAATCATACAAGGGTGCCACCTATATATCTTTATATATTTAATGGCTACAATACTATAAGATAAAACATATTAAGATTTTATACACGAATCACACAGCATGGTTAGAGAAGCTTGTCTCTCTCACAAGAGTTCGTTTATGATTGCTATGCCAACTATAACGATCCAAGCTTTACGCCTTAAAATAATTGATAATTTTGTCACGGCACCAAAAGCTAACGGGATCACGGAGGCAACGTCCAACGTCCAAAGTCCTACGTTGTCAATCTCGACGGTGACATGTCGAAACGGTTTCGGCCGTGGCTGCCAGTAATCGGTTTTCTCCAATAAACGGCGATTAGACGCGCCGGCGTCAGCATGGCCAGGTACGGCCGGGTACAGTCACACGCATCCACGTTTCGGTTGACTAGCAGCTAATTGGTGGATGAAATTATACGAAACGTTCTTGTACATGTCTTACTTTAAACTGGACGTTTCATCCCTTAGCAAATGTCTTCAACCCATTAATGGGCCACTATTGAATATGCGTCTCTCCTCGTTAGTGAGGAGGTCTATAGCATACTCCACCACGCTGCTCCAGTGCGGATTGGGGTAGTGGTTAACCTAAGTGCCGAAACTTTTTTAAACCTCCTGAAAGACCCCGACATGACTTGACGACTGTTATTTATCATAATGTCTTTTCAATATTATACGTATTTCCAAGCTTACGTGTTATATAACAATAATTTACCACACGATATCGTGTTAAGTGTCTCAAAGTAACTACTAAGGTTTGGATCTACAGGAAATGTGAGTCTACCATAATACTAGTTCCAAAATACATAAACAGGAAAAAATTAAGTATAAAACCTAAATATATACATATAAGTCGTGATATGTAAATCAATATAATTTTCTCAATCAAATTTAATCCTATAAAACATCAGAAATAAGAAATTATGTTAATAATTTCTGCTCACGAAAGTAAATTTTTGTTATCTAACTCGAACATTGATATTAAATTTAAATATTTTTCCCTGTCAATTCACCAGCGCACGTGCACGGTGTCGAATAAGTTATTTGAGTTTTGTTTAAGTGTGTGTCGGCGATTGTACGTGCCATGGTCGTGACCAGACAGCGATTTCAATTATTATCTAGAAGTCGTTTCTCGGGCTAGCGGGTAGTAATTTTAATCATACTGTTCTCCCAATTTATGTAGATAGCTCTATGACCGAAATTTAAATAAAGCGACATTTCACAACTATCAAAAAGTCAATACGCTTTCCTAACTCGGTACGATTATAGTGATCTACTATCGTTGCTTAGAACGTTCTTAAATCACGACATTGCGGTTTGATATCATAGATTTCTTCCGTTTTTCTCTTCCTTCTTAAAAAATGCATCGTGATGTCTTTGGTGTCCGATTACCTCGGTGCTCGTATGTTGGCTATTGAAATAATAGATTAAGCGACCAATCCAATCGTGTAACCAAATATCTCGAAAGTTTAACGTGCTTTCCGAAGTACATAAGCGCTGATAAAACGTTTCTCTCTAGTAAACCATTCTACTTCTAGTCACGCCCACGCTGCTTAAGCAGTCGATCGAAAGAAGCTATAGCGCTATTATCATTTCTTTATACTGAATTATACAATAATAAAGCATCCTAAAGCTAATTTGTCTACAGAATTAAACTGTCACCACGGCTAACTTTGTTTACATTTCACAAATTAAAGTTAAAACCATGTTTCGACTTTACACCTTATAGTCGAGTAAAAAACATAACATTCCATCTGTCTTCTCTAAGCCTTCCAAAACGATAAATAAACACTAGTCAAGCTCTTGTGTGGAGTTTGTTCTGAGTACTTTATTATTAAACCGTTCGATAAAATGTTGCTCATATAATTTGATAACATCCGATGATATGGAAAGGCACAGAGACAGACTTAACTGAGCGCAAATATCAGTATAAAAACAAAAATTGTACGTGTAGTTAAGAATAAAATCATACTAAACCTTATTGCTAAGTTTCGAGGCGTACTTTGTTTTCTAGTATACATAAGTAAGTTTCAAATTATTTTATATGAAGAATCAATAATAATACTGTTCGTTTATAAAATCTTCCGTTATATCCACTAGTTAGTTCGAAACTGTCTTTCGAGCGTCAGTCTCTTATCTCAGCCTATCACTAACACTTTATAATGTGTACGACATTCAAATTCTGCGCCAACGTAATTTAATTTTAATCTATGAATGATACGATATCGAGTGAGTCTCAAGATACACGCCTTCTTATACTGGCCACGGCTAGGAAAGCGAAGTCGGCCCGAGGTGACGGCGGGCTCAAAGCTTCGACAGGCGTCCAGCGCGGTTCATAATTAAGAACGGTGACTGTTGAAAAATGGCTGCCGCCCCCGGCCGGCCGTGAATAATCGCCGTAATTACGATTCGGAATAATTTCCAGCCAGTCATAGCGATGCTATCGGTAGGTGTTGACGAGCGCCCGACACTCGTTACGCGCACGCAGCGATCCACTTTCGTGAAAATCGCATTTTCTTCGGCCAGTCCCACTTATCATGCTCCACGGTACATTATACATTTTTACGTAATTTACAAGGTTTGCTTTAACAACAACAGCGTAATTTGAATCTTAAGTCACTTTTCTCTTCTCGGGGGATCTCGATTCCAATCCTTTATCCTCTTATATGAGATTTGAGTATAGTAGAAATTAATAATTATTACTTGCTTCGGCGAAGTAAAATGTTATGACGAAATTGGTACACCTAAAAGTTTTTTAATGTTCTCAAAGATGGTATGCTGTATCGCTTATATTTTGGATGCATAACGACACATAAACTAAGGGTTGCGATAAAAGACAATGCTTTTTATTAAACTTAGACTTTCGACTTACAGTTCGTGAGCTATAAAAATAAAAGGAATTTACACTTTTCATGATATAACCGATTATGGCGCCAAATCTAAACAGAAATGATTTGAGTGTGATTAAAGGACGATTGTAAAATAATAATAATTTACTTTCTTCTGAATCAATTTTGTGAACTACTTAGAATTCGTAATTTTTATAAAAAGTCTTCTTTTCTTCTTCTTCTTCTTCGGTTCTTTATGGCCCCTACAACTCACGGGTCTCTCTTCATTATCTGAGAAAGCTTAAGGCATATACCACCACGTTGCTCCAGTGCGGATTGACACTATGCATAAATTCCTGTATACGTAAAACACTGCCCACCTTTCCTACAATGGAATTCTCTCTAATTTATTATAGCGTAACTTAAATGTGCTTAATATTATTATGAATATTTCAGTATTATTTCTAACAACAATAAATACTGTTACGTAATTCAAAAAGCTCTCTACAGAGGAAATTAACGATTTGGTTTGTATTACTTATAAACGGTAGATAACTTTTGCCCGTTTCATTGTCTAATAATTCGCACTGATTGCCAATCTCACAACGAGGATTATAACAAATTGAAATAAATTTCGCGATACTGCTCCGATTTCACTGATGAATGTATCGGTAAAAGTTCCGTTGTACCGACGGCTATAATCTCAACTTAATAAATTAACTATACAATTCGATATTGGTACAAAAAATGTAATTAAATACTAAATTAAGCGACGGGGTCAAATAAAGGGAATAAAAAATATGAACCCAGCCAGTGATCTTGAGAGTGAATTCGTTGATTTGTTTTTCATCGGATCTGCTATCCGTGGTATAGGATAGTATAATCCTTTCTCTCAGTTAATTAAAATAATCCGAACGTTCGCTCGAAGGCGTGACGCTTGCGCCACTCTACGTGGGCAGATTTAATTAGCTGTAAATAGTTTTTTTGCGCTTGCATCACAAGCAGTGCCTACTCTACGGCGCCAGTTCGTAACAGACTATCTTTTGTTATGAAAATTTATTATAGGTATAAGTTTATGTATTATATTTCACTATGTACCTATGTTGTGTATTGAGATTTAAATTTTGTGTTATCTGTGCTGTGTTTTCAATCTAGTTATTCATAAAACAATGAAACGTAAATAGGAAGGCAAAATTTTTTGTTTTATTTGTTTGTTAACCGAATTTCTTAAATAATTATGTCCACACCCGATTGTTGAAAATATTGGACGGAAATTTCATACCAAAATGGTAATTACTGTCATTTACTCGTATTTATTTTATGATAAATGAAAAAAATATATAAAAAAGACATACGACTTATTATTATATTCCTAGTTGCAATGTCTTATTTATTCTAACTTGTATGCAATCACGGCCTAACTTTGTTGTCTTTTTTTTTAAACAGGACCGCATTAATTAAGTCTTTGATGTCACTAATGTCCTTGGGTGACAATGACCATACTATTTACTAATACCACTTACCATCATCAGGCTTTTCAGCTCATTTGTCGACTATTTGACAAAAAATGTCTTCCGGAAGTATGATTTTAGACTTAAAAGCAAAGTTGAACATGTAAATATTTCTTTAATGCGTACTTAGTTATCTAAGCTATAAGTAGAGGCAAAGAGGGAAAAGGGTATTTAAGTTACACAATTTACGTGTTAAGTACCGTGCCTTCTTGCATTGGAGCAGCGTGGTGGATGCTCTAGACCTCCTCAGTGATGAGGAGAGTATCAGTAGTGGGCCATTAATGGGTTGAAGACATAAACCTTATTATTTAATATTATGAATAAATTATCTCGACACTACTCAATACTTACAAATCGAATATTTAACTATTTACATATCATGTTAGTACCAATGAAAAGTTTAATTTATAAACATTTAATTGGACAGCGCAAAATGAAATAAAATCCAATCAACAAGGGAGAAACCAAATCAACCGTATCGCCTTTAAATTAATTTGCAGTTTGCACATTAATTGAGTAATATCTAATTAAAATGCATCGAGGATCATGAAATATAAATTGTGGTTTCGGAATTTGGTTCAACTGAACGTATAAAAATATGGACCAAATTTTTTTAATTGAGCTTTTTGGTGTATTATTTTTGATTATATTAATTTAATCAAGGGAGTTAATAATTTGATTATTGTTAAACTTCAGTGATACAAATGCACATACATATATGTCCGACAATGTATGAGTATTTTGAATTGAAGCAATTTTTACAGCAATTTCTTGTAAAAGACATCTAGACAACCCGCGTGGTGTAATGTCACCATGCTTGGCCGCCGTTCGAAGGGTCCTGGTTCGATTTCCAGCAGGGCAGAAATTTGAATGATGAGTTTAAATATTCTCGGTCTGGGTGTTATTATTCTTGCCTTTAAGTGTTCTCATGGCGCCCACGACACAGGGAATCCTAGTGTGGGGCTACGAGTGCGTAACGTTATCATTATTATTCATGTATGTGTTTTCTTAATGTACGTATACGCGTCATTTAGTTATTCATCCTGTTGAAAATAGCCGCATGCATACATCATTGACGCTGGGGCTAGATTAGACTTATGTGATTTAACTTGGACATCGTTTGGAAATGGCTAAAACATTTCTTCGAGTTGCTGATCTTTAGATATAGGTTACAAACAAAATGATTACTTGATCACTTAATTTATATCGATTACATACGGGAACAATTTAGTATAATATAGTACTCGCTGAGGGTAGCAAGTAGTAGTAGTAGCAAGAGGTATTGTCTTGTAAATACATAAATAAATACCATCCTCTGATAAAGTCAGTTGAATCTTATACCTAACAGATTTACGTTACACATTTAAAAAAAGAAGATCAATTTCAAACTGTGTAGTATTTATCCGAGTCACAAAGACGTAGGTACATTTTTTAACCATTACGTTACAATAGACAAACAGCATGTATCTGGAGCGCAGCTGTATCAACTGACGTCACTTAGAGGACGTTGCCAAGCGTTGTTTTTCTAGAAATTGTCACGCTGATGCAACTCAAATGACGTTATGAGATTAGGAAATGTTCTTAATGAGTTAAATAAAAATACAAAATCTCATGAAAAGTAAAGAAAATTCCAATTAGTTAACTTTTGAATTTCATATCATTAAGTGTAATTCCTATGAAATTGTAAGTACTCGTGATAATTTAATACTTTTAAACTCGATCTATTATCTACTTGTATAGCTTATAACGCACATTTGACACGATAAAATGGGTTAATACTCGTATATGTAATTTTTTACTTAATGCCATAATATAAATGATCATCTCATCTGCAAAAAAAACTTTTTTATGTAAGCAGTTTCACAAATAAGACGGTTTCCATTTGTCCTGGGCAATTTTATTTCCATTAGCGACACACAAATATCAAATTTAAATCGCAACGGTCTCCAATTCCCACGATAATCGTTATCGGAGCGGCCGGGAATGTCCACTTAGCACATCGATAGATAATGACCTTCCGTTATTTGAATAGCGTGCCAGTTTGACCCTTCGCATTCATACGAGTTTGCGGATCTATTCCTCTATAAATCCTTTAAGTCGATACTTTGTGCACGAACACGACATTACTGTCGTTACAATGGCGATTAACTAGCCGTTCATTTCGACTGGTTTTGATTCGTACTGGTTCAAACACGTAATTCAGGTACACATGTTTCAATGATCTATGTTTCCAAGGGATAGTTTTAACAACGTTTTGCGTATCTACCCCTTATTTTCTATCCCTAAGCGTTCTTCATGTGTATACGTACATTATTGTAATTGTAAGAAAAAAATTAAATAAAGGATGAAAGAAAAAGAAAAAAATTAAAGAAATGTCGAAGCTAAAGGATGATGAAGCTTTTCGTTTAAGAAAAGAAAGAACTAAAACTAATATCTACATATCTTTGTTTTTCGCGTAACTCTATACTTAATTTAAAAATACAGATACAATTTTATTCTTGTTCTAATTTGTATAAAGTCAATTCTCAACTAGTTAAACTGTCTTACACTTACCTACACCTTACCTTTCAAAACATGTTGTCTCTAAAAAAATAATGATAATTTTATTCTCGTTCCAATTTTGAACAAAGTAAATTCCTAACTTAAGAAACTGACCTACACTTACCTAGATGTTACCTCTCAAAAATCGTATAGTTCGAAAACGAAAGTGTACGAGTAATTTGCATATAACAATGCAACACCTGTTAGGCCGCGTGGCATGTGGGCGCTGTGTCCTCTCACAATAGCGTTCCTCATTCAAAATAACAGTTGCAGCCTAGTGTAAATGAACCTTTTTTATCATAAGTTGTCAAGGTCACCTCTTTTAGTTTGCGATCATGTGATCGTAGATACATTAAAAAACTTATGTACATATGTACATATATTAAACATTGAAGTTTATGAGCGTAAGATGATTACAGCGCGAAATTTGCGAGTAAGGCGAAAGGTTAATTTGATAGAGTTATAAAGGTAAGTACGTATAAGGTAAAACGTATTAGTTATTTATAAAAGGTTAGAAGATTTTTAGCTATGTTCAAATGACTTTAACCTAGAAGTACGATTACGCGATACCGCTGAGAATTAAGGTTATTATTAAATAGTATATTAAAATTATCTTTATTCATGTATTCAATTAGAAATGAGAAGATGGTTCAATCAATATTAAGATAATTATATAATACAGCACAATCATAGCCTTACAAGGATTTCCATATCATGGTTACAGGAGAGAACACAGAGTACAAGAACATATAAATCCAAACCGAAAAAAGACATTTAAACTCATCTTATACTCTTATACTAATATATAAAGCTGAAGAGTTTGTTTGTTTGATTGTTTGAACTACTGGAACTACTGGACCGATTTGAAAAATTATTTTAGTGTAAGATAGTCCATTTATAGAAGAAGGCTATAGGCTATAGAACATCACGCTAAGGTGACTAGGAGAGAAGCAGCAATAAAAAATATTGCGAAAACGGCAAAAACGATTGAAAGTTACTCAAAAATCATGTTTTACACAATCGTTCCCCTTTAAAAGATCGAAATAAAAGTTCGCGATAGCATATGTCTAGCTTTTAAGGTTAACCCACTATAACCATTTTTATTTTGCGTATATTTAATACGGCGTTTTTAATTAATTCGGTTTTTTTAATCAGTAGATCTAAGAATCAACTGCTATCTATTTTTCATACCTCTAAGTGATATGGGTTGTCCACCCCTAACATTTTATTATTTTTTGGAAAAGAAATGTTTTTTATAAAATGGTATTAAAAAATACATACGACACTAAATTTTGACCCTTCTATCACTAAACCCTGTTATTTAATAGGCGTTTTTTTCTACACTACAAATTCTTATCCACGTCCGTGAAATTACCAATAATCTCTATTTTACCTGTATCTGTCGTATTTTCATATAAAATTTCATCTTCGTTCTAAACATGATTATTCTGTCGGTCGTGTTCACAAATTGGCTGGGCCACAGAAACCGATGCGCCTTCGGTCGGAGTAATATCTTAGCTCGATCGAGGAGCCTCGTTTGATACGATAAGCTCGCTTGAAATATTACTAGCATACTGTAATATTTATTACTCCATATTTCATGGTATTGATTTTTAGTTTAGCCAGCTAACTTATACAATGAAAATTCGTAATGCTATAATTCTGTAAATTACATAAAATCATTTTTTTTGAATCAGTTACACAATATAAAGTAGTACTTGCGTTTTGAAATTTTTATTCCGTTTTTTATTAATACAGTCCAATATTTAAGTAGTATATATAATGGAAAGTTTTACTGGAATAATATTAATAACTTTGTGACGCTTTTGATAGAAAATAGTTAATGACTTCTGATTCTTTGTTGACTATAATAACTACAACTTAAAATAATTATACCGTCTTCAATATATTTTTACTATTATAATAATTTAAAATGACCATTCCATCATAAAGTTTTTTGGTAATAGTTGATTATTTAATCATAATATTATAGCAAATTATAATATTTCTAATACAACAATAATTGAGTTTAATTAATTTAAAGATATTGCGTTGAGCATAACGGTTGAATAACTTTGCCTTGTGACCCAAATATTAGCAATTAGTTTTCATTGCAGCTTTAAGTTAGACAAATTGAACAGTTCTCTCAAAATTATGAAGCTACAGTACTGAGTCAGAAACGAACTACATAATAATTTTATCAAAAATATATTTAGTCGTAGATATCAGTCGTTAAGATACGTCAGAAGCATTCGGTCGGCATAAAAACTAGAGTTGTCTAACCCTGGAGAGGGTTTCATGTATGCTTTGGAGCAACGTGGTGGAGTATGCTCTAGGCCATTTCAAAAAGCAGACGAGGCACCGGTGTGTTCTTTGAAGATCCCGGAGCCTCCACTTACGCGTTAGTCTCTTCTCGAGGGTTTGAGGGGGTTTTACTGGGTAGAAATCCCACATCACCCGTCGGGTATCTTTAAAAGATTTCCCCCTCTGGAAAAAAAGGCCTTCTCAAAACGAGCTAGATTCATTTATTTATTTATAACAAAATCCACAGCTTTTCATTACAAGACATAACATTTTGCTTATAAACTACGTGATTAGCCAATTATGGATTTACATTTTTCGCTTAGTACTATTTATCGCTAAGTGAAACTAAATGTGTGTGTCTGTGCGTGTCATGCGCTGCTATAATAAATTGGTATTTGGCTTAATTGGTTGACGCTAATAATTTTGTTATTCAAGTAACTGTCTTAGACAAAGATAGCACTATCTGTCAGATGGCTAACGTTGGTTGTACGCTTCTGAGGCATATCCCAGCTAATAACATTATACAACTTTGGGTATCTGCGGTTACTCGAGCGGGCCTTTAGTGGCCGGCCATAGACGAAGTTTCTATTGTCCACTTTGAATAATCTGACTCTCATCTCAGACGAACGCTTATCAATGAAAAACAATCTTTAAAGATAAGCGAATTGAAGTTGAATTTAAAAAACGTTGAACGAAATAAGCGAAAGAAATATCGTTTCAAAGTTTTGTATTGGACAAGAGATGGAGTAAACTATAGTAGTATACGACTGAATATAGATGTTTGTCGTATACGTGATAGTAGACTATTAATGTTGAGAAGTGGTCGTTAGGTGTGAATAATGTCGTTACGACCTAAATGTAAACACACTCTTGAGTACTTATAAGATCAATACATAATATACTTAACCAAATCATGCTGGTAAAAAAAACCCCAAAATATATGTTTTAATCATAGTCTGATAAAGTCTACAACGGAAAATAATTTAAAAAATTTGATGTATAGATTTCGTACCGGTACATTGTTGGTATATTAAATGTTCTTAAATTAAAATATGTTTCTTATCATCTAAACTGTGTTATTTTTTCAATTAACATTGATTATTTAATTCCCTCAGTATTAACTATGCTATTTAGTCAAAACCCGTTTTATGTAAATCAGCTTTAACTAAGGTTCATTTTTAATTAGCAATAATTTGTTAACAAACGTCAATGTTCATATAGTTTAACTAATGAAAAAACATTCCAGTTAAAACAATTATGATTCGTTACCGTACTTTTATTATTCTTCTATAATTTTTAACCAAATTTTCATATAGTTATCTGTATAATAAACTAAATTATCTACGAACTTAGCGTAACACAACAGACCCAACAAACGAAATAAAACCAAAACCTCTCTGCCCTTATCCATTTAATCCGTATGAACAAACATCATTACCCCATCCAATCAACGAGGGTTACAAGTAGTTTCCCTTTTACGGGGTAAAAACGACCCTTTTATCTGGCAACACTGCGTAAACTCGGAATGGGTAGACTGCCGACAAATTGGGACAGTACCCGCCGTGTAAAACATGGCAGTTGATGGGCTGGTGACATCTCGCCCGCTCGCTCTGATTAGCATGGTTGGAACTTTTAACATTTACCCATTTATTAGATATTTGCATCCAAAGCGCCGTTGATTAGTAAGTTTAAGATAATTTGTTAGTTCGATATTTTAAAATATCCAATAGATATCTTTGTAAAATGTTTTTTTTTTTATTTTTACCACCACAATAAGATAAATAAGTGTATAATGTAAATAAGTTGATATGTATTTTAAAATTTTATTCATTCCGATAAATCAGTAAGTATCTTCAAAGAGAGCCATGAGCAGTGAAAATGATTGTGATAAATTGACACTGCTAGAAAATGATATTGAACATTATTTTTACTACGCTATATAATGTCCATTAAAAATCATAATTATGTTGACATCCTTTCCTTTATTAAGATACGTATCTTAGAGTCAGGCATTTAACAATCAAAATTAAATGTATAAATACTCATACTTAACTAAATTTACAGTTATTTATACATAAAATTTATCCCAGCAGTTAAATTACGATACGTTAAATTATTAAAAATAATAATGTTACATACTCACAGCCCCACACTACAATTCCAGTGTAAAGAAATATTATATTCGCAGATTATAATCAATATAAAACACATGTTTTTATTTCTTATAATTTAAACACGAACCAGTCCGTATCACTCTTGTCATTTTTTAAATACCTAAATAAACTTTTCAAACAAATTGGCTAGGAAAAACATCTGCAAATATCCCCCGTCCCTTAATTACGCCTACGGTGACGGCGGACATTTTCCTCCGATGTAAACGATCTGTCATTGTTGGCGCCTTTTTGTTGACGTTTAAATTTTTCCTTTTTTTTTTCTTTTTAATTCTCTACAATGTTTTGTGTGGATTACAGCCTCTTGGCACGCTAATTAAGTAATATTAGAAGAAAAATACGAAACAATCGTCAGGCCCTGTGATTAATGCTTTTTAAGAAAACTGGGGGAGTAAGTTTGAGTTTGAGACGTTTTTTATTTCTGTTAATTAAATGAGATTTCAAGGCTTTTAATAGCTGAAAGAGATAATGGAACGACAGTTCTTAGTTCATTTAAGTAGGTTTTATTTTAAGATAATTTATTCGTGTTGTTTCAAGTACGAGTTTATATAATTTTGTTTATTTACTTTTCTTTAGTACCTATATTACAATACATTACATACATTACATACACTACAATTTTCGAAGATACTCACAACGTGCCCTCCGGAGCACGGAAACGTTCAAGAAATGTTCGCCACTAGCGGTCACCCATCTAGCGACCGCAGTTGCTTAACTCTGTCGATCCTACAGGATATGAGAGATTGCTGTCTCATATACGGAAACAACTCTTAACTTCCTAAATCTATGATCGTATAACTATAATGAAAAACAAATATTCAAAGATACTTCCCTTTATTCCACACTCCTAATATTCGTCAACACAAACCAATAACACTGATACTTCAATAACTTAAAAGAAATACGGCAGTAAGACCCCGGACAACTCTGCTCAAGTGATTCCTTCCCACCTGAGCTCATTCCGACAACTTACTTGCCGACCACAACAGCGCCATCTTGCCAACGTATAATTTATTCCAATAGAGACACTCTTAATGTAAACTCAAAATATTAAACTAAATTAAATACATTAAAATTGCCAATAAATATCATTAATAATTTAAACATACATTATTTTCTAAAAACCATGACATAACCTTTTGTAACTCCATTAACATTCAATATACATATGTATATGAACGTTATCAAACATGTAATAGTTCGGTGGTGTCTATGTAAGCATTTTATTCAACGCATTTTTGAGATCAGTACAAAATTGAATCTTCACCGTTATCCCCTCTTTCATTATCTACAAATCTTTTTGTGACAGTCCAAATCTCTAAATCCCTCTGATCCTTGTATGTTATTTACGACATACTTTTCTCTCAGAATCTCTTCTCCTAAATATCTCCAGTGGGAATAGTGCACATTGTGTTAAATAGTTTTGAAGTGAAACTTCTTTAGAATCGTGATTTGAAAATGTGTCTCGACAGACAATAACTTATAATTAAAGGACGCAAGAATGAGATAGCATACTTTACATATTATATTGTTTGAAAGGTTCTTTCTAAAAATAAGATATTAATAGCACAAAAAGTTATAAAGTAGGTTACTTTTGAAGTTTCACTTCTGCTATGTGTGATTTCTACCAAAACAAATAATATTTTTTTGAGATTATGATTTTATACGTGAGTGTTTAAATTTTTGAAAATCTGACAATGATTAAAATACGTTATTTTAACGTTGAAGATTAAAAATTTTAATTGTTGCGCTAAGTAAGTAATGATATGGTTTTAGCTAGTGAAGCTCCTACTTAGAAGAAACCTATTCACTGTTAATTTGAAGACACACAATTAAACCTTTAGTTATTAGATACACATAACAAGTACATTAGCTACTCAATTTAATTCTATTTTGTACAAGTGGCCGCCCGCGACTACGTCCGCGTAGAAGACGGTTTTCCGTAAGAATGAGAAGTTTTCCCGCGTTAAAAAGTACCCTATGTTTTATTCTGATGTATAACCTATATTACTGTAAAGTTACATCCAAATCCGTCTAGTAGTTTTTTCGTGAAAGAGACGGAAGCTTA